>ML359449.1:795-34244 GCA_005239505.1 Nicotiana paniculata
AAATCTAGGTATTTTAATTTGTTGAGGATTCACGTTGAAACAGAACTGGTTCAAAGTCAAATGGATAGGCTTTAAAAAGATTTTGAGTTTGGGCATAGTTCTGCTCATGATTTAATTATTAGTATTTCAAAGTGTGCAGAGTGTTGAACACATACCTCGCCTTTCAGATGAACCAGCACGATGAACCAGGTTCATCATTTCAGAATCTTCTTGATCAAGCCTCAATTTGCAAACATAGAAAAATTTTCATTTGTGATCAGTGAGTCATATCAAAACATGACATAAGAGTATACTTTTTACAATATGAGACTGAGCAATTGTTAATCTGATTATTTACACCCGTTTCAGATTTTTCTAGCCAAATTTTTTCTTTGTTTTCATTTTTTTAATGTATTTACATTCTGAACTGGTTCAATTAAGTGATCTTAATCATCCCTAATAGTAACTTGATCCTTTCAAAATGCTCTCTACTCAGTGCTTTTGTAAAGATATCTACATGGTTTCACAACCAATTAGTTACTCTTTGATGTTCCTTCATTGCTTTGTTGTTGTGGAACAGGTTCAGGTACAGGTTCCAATGAAGTTTGGGAATTATTTTGTTCTATTCCCCCTGTTATGTTGCCCGGGATGGATGAACATGTTCCATCACTTGTTCCTTCCTCCAGTGTTGCTTTAGTTTGGACTGAGTTTCTGACCAGCCCAATTTCTTCATCATCTTGTTCATTACCACCCCCAGTGAGTTCACCTTTCTTTCCATTTCCAAAGGAGACATTTCTTCCTTTGAGGTCCTCAAGTGAAAGGAACTAGTCCTTGTTGCCAGTGATGTGTTTTGAGCAACCACTATCCATGTATCATATTTGGCTACGACCTTTCACTTGAATCCACAAAAGAAAATCAGGCGTTATTCTTAGGAACCCAAACTAGTTTGGGTCCCTTTCTATAAGCAAAAAGATGAATTAAATTCTTTTTAGCCCAACTTGGTAGCCAATTCTTCCTTCGAACAAAACTTTTTTTCTTTTGACTGGCCTTTTCTTTTGCATTACATTCACTTTTAAAGTGACCAGTCTTAGCACAGTGAGTACAAATCTTGTTCTCAAGAAGAGTGAGGTACTTTCTTTTAGGATCCCACTTAGGTAGCGGAATCCCAAAGCCAAGTCCTCTTCTATTGCTACTATGATGTTCATGTAGCCATGTCAAAGCATCAGAGGACCTGTTCCATTTGCTAGTTCTATCTAGTTCATGCTTGAACTTGCTTAGATCCTCCTTAAGGGCTCTTATATGCTCATCTCTTTTGTAAAACTCGTCTTTCATTTTTCCTAGGTTTTCTTCTAATGTGAGATGTGTGTGATCAGCTTTGTTTTTACCTGTTCCTAATTTCAACTTTAGATTTTCAGATCTTAGCTCTAGGACAGTGGTGTCAAGTTCATGAACCTGGTTCTTTAACTCAACATTTTTACTATCACTTTCTCTAGCCATAAGTTCCAGATTTTTGCACTTAGCTTTCAAAATCACACACTCCTTAGACAGTTGTTTATTTTCATTTTTTAGATCCTCATATTCATCAATGAAATCGAGGAGTAACTCAGATAGATTTTCTTTAGACAAAAATTTAATCTTGTCTTTGAGATGAATTATACTTACCTCAGATTCCTCATCGGATTCTCCAATTGCCATAAGTGCTTGTTCATATCCATCTTCATCATCTGACTTCTCATCTGAAATTTCACCCCAAGAAGCAACCATTGCCTTTGTTGATGTTCTGCTTTTCTTGGGTTGAACCTGTTCCTTCGTTCAGCTTTTTCTTTCTTCCATTTAATTTCCCATTGAGGGCAGTTTTTGATGTGATGATCAGTCTTGCCACACTTGTAACACCCCTCATTGGTTTGTTTTTCAGGAACCATTGGTTTGTTGTAGCTTCCACTTCTTGAAGGAACATTTGCTCTCATTAGGTACTTCTTGAAGTCATTTGTGATCATGGTCATTTCATCCTCCTCCAGATCAGCTTCTTCAGTGATTCTGCATGCCAAACTCCTTTCCTTCTTGGGACCATCCATCTTCATAGTCTGCCTTCTAAGTTCATAGGCAGTGAGATTTCCAATCAGCTCATCCAGTTAAGAGTTGCAATGTTCTTAGATTCCTGAATGGCTGTAATTTTGCTTACACAAGAGACTGGCAAGACCCTTGTCAGAATTTTCTCAACCTTGTCTTCTTCAAGAATGACCCTTCCAAGAGACTTGAGTTCATTGGTCAGTGTAGTGAACCTTGTATACATCTCTTGGATGGTCTCTCCTTCCTTCATGGTGAAATTCTCATATTGAGAATATAGTAGAGTTCCTCTTGACCTCTTCACTTGAGGTGTTCCTTCATGAGCCACTTGCAAAGTGTCCCAAATTTCTTTGGCAGTGGTACAACTTTGAATTCTGCTATACTCGTCTGGACCGAGTCCACAGACAAGCCACTTCTTGGCCTTAGCATTTTTCTCCCACTTTCTCAAATCCTCAGCAGTGCAGTCAGCTCTAGTCTTTGGCACATCTACTCCATTAGCAGTCTTCTTCATGGTGGCTAAAGGACCGTTAGTGACTATGTCCCATAGTTCATAGTCTTCTCCAATTAAGTGATCCTTCATCATATTCTTCCACCAGGAGTAGTACTGGCCATTGAAGAGTGGAGGCCTAACAGTTGATTGTCCTTCCTAGTTCCTAGGTGGTGCACTCATCTTGATCTTTTCCTAAGGTTTTAGCCTCTTCAAGGATAACCCGCTCTGATACCAATTGATGTTTTATACGTCAATACCACACAAGAGGGGGGTGATTTGTGTGGTGTCTAATTTTTGAGTGCAGTGTCTATAGAAGAACCTGGTTCTTCTTGGTGTTCCAACTTCTACAGTTTGCGGAAAAGTAATTGCAGAATTTAAAGAACACAACAATTTTTACGTGGAAAACACCCGGCTCAAAAAGTGAAAAAATTACGACCTACTACTCAGTAGGATTTTCTCCAAACACTTCACTACAACTCTGAGCCAACAACATTTACAAAATAAACTCTTTTGTAAACCTAAAGATTAACTCTAACCCTTATAACAACACGCCACAGGCTGTTGTGACTACGTCAAGTTTAATCTAACTTGAATGATACAACTCAAGTACCTAGTACAATTTGCTTCTAAGAAATCTTAAAAAGGTACAATTTTAGACCATCTACTACAATAAACTAGACTAAAAGACAACAGATGGAACTGGTTCTTCTAGCTGGTTCAAGTAGCTCCAGATTCGCACTCTCTAATTTGGCTCGAACTGCTTGCAAAATTTCTTCACGAATTTTGCTCTCAATTATTGATAAATTTCTACTTTTGTGCGTCTATATACAATAAGAACAATCCGCAATTTATAGGAGTTAGTAGATAAGGAATTAACTAGAATCCTAATGCAACTCTTCCTTGGCGGAAGAGTGCTAGTCAAACTCAACTCCTAAATCCTTCCTTATCTTAGATTCTATTCTTATTGAAAAGGAGTCTTTCTCCAATTTCGTTTATGCAATCTTTTCTATCAGAAGATATCTCAATTTTACCAGAATACATTGTGCATCTCATGTGCCTTTAACCCTGCTGGTCTATGTCACCTGTGATGGACCTGGTTCATCTCGGAGTTCCTTTGTCAATCTTCAAAACTATTTCCTTTCTTGGTCCAACACGTTGTTTATTGTCCTAGGAGCAGGATTTCTAAGTGATAACATGAAGCATGGATGAGATGCTGAAACAGTAGACATAAAATCCTAGGAACATGATATCTAGTGCATGTTTGGCATGATTTGAATGAATATGCTGGTCCTAAAACATGGATTCTAATGCAGATAGAAACAATGTAAAGCTTAAAACATGATTTCTACCCGATGATGTTAACAGAACTATATGGCTACCCTCCCCACTTCACTAGTCATCCCTAATATCTGTTTACAAATAATTATTACAGACCACCTGAGTAAATTACATAATAGATAAAGGAAAAGAAGTTAAACTATAGGGAGCCTGAAAAACAGTCCCAGATTCTCAGGACCTCAACTACCCAAATGTTTCATAGCGTTTCTTATATCCGGGTCTGTCAGAGTTTCCTAAGGACCTCAAGGGATTCCGGGCAGTGCTCACACCCAGATTTCATAACCATAATTGAGTAAGTGCAGTGTGGAAGGGCCATCCCCAGTGAATCAGAGTTCGGAGGGATCTCATAGGAATCCCAAGGCAGTCATACACTGGAGGGGCAGAACCTAAGGACCTAAGAGTAGAGTAAGAGTTCTTGACATAGTTTTTGAAAAGGTTTTAATAGGAAAGACAGTGTTTGGAAAAAGACTTAGTTGAAACAGTTTTATAAAATAGGAGAGTTGTTTAGCAGTAAATCAATTTTTGATAAGAATGGGAGAATTAAAAAATAATAGACTAATCACAGCACAAACAGATTCAACACATTCAAATCACAGTCTTTCATACAGGGGTGATGAGAATTGGGGACACATAGAGCAGATAGTATACAGGAGCATAGAAGTTATTGTAGGGGGTTTATGGGGATTAGGGGATAGCTAATGGCATCAACACGCATGAATTTCAGAATTAACACAGAATCAGACAACTTAGGATACAAATTGCTTTGCAAAGAAAGGTTCATACTAGAAACCAGGTAAACACAAGATAGAGCAGAGTCACATTGGGACATGCTACAAGGGGGGTAATATATTCATAAGCATACTGATACTAAGGGGAAGTGGGACGTAATATAATATGCTATATGAACAATGATGTAGACATGTCAATCACATGTTGAACAACAAAACCATATATAGAAACAGATCAGAAACATGGTAAATTGAAGCAGTAAAAGAAACATGTTGGTTTTGGGACTTGAATTGAAATCAGAACATACCAGTAAAGAGATAGTAAACACAAAGTGAAGGATAGGAGAGCACAATAATTAGCCTTGGCTTGCAGCCGGCTAATTCAGAACATTAGTAAGCAACAAAGAAAGAAAGAGAGCAGAAAAGCTTTGAGTATGAGAAAGAGTTTTTGAACTAATGTATTCGTGTCTTTTGTTTTGTGTAAGAGCAATGTATATATAGTTTGAAACTAGGTAGAGAATAAGGTAAAAATCAAAGTCATGCGGTGATTGGGGAATCAGAGTCAATCAGCATAAAATCAATATAAGTACTCCCTTCAATTAAGGAGTTAATTTTGAACGGTAATAGACATGCAATAAATAAGGAAAGATACCATATGACTAGAATATAACACAATAAGGAAATAATTTCAGCACAGTACCAGTACATGTAATTGAGGATAGGTTCAGAAAGGTCTAATTAAGGAAATAACATGAGAATCAATTTGACAGCATAGTCGACCATAAAATAAGGCAAGAAATAAGCTAACGTCGGAAAATCAGCAGGGAAATCATCATATCGGATTAGCGAAAGGTATCAATCACAGGGAATCAATGGTTCAAATAGGAAATAGTACTGACTAGAGGGAATCAACACAAATTGTGAAGAATAAACACATGATAAGCAAGGCAGAAGGCAAGAATTTAGAACCCTAATAGACATGGTAAAGTAAAGATCATATAAAATCAGGGATTCAAACTGGAATATAGTACTCATAAACATAAACCTATGAAAGTTAGCGAGGTAAGCACATAATAGGCAGAAATAGGCAAAATCAGAAACCCTAGTAAGTTAAACAGGGTGAAAATCACAAAATACTCAGATTAATCGAAGCAGATTCATGAGAATCAAACATGCAAACAAGTTTGAGATAACGAACATTGAAGATAAACTCAGAATCCAAACAAAGTGTCAGAAAATTGGGGGTTTTAGCATAACTAGTTAGGGTTAAGGAAAACTTAACAAAATCAGTCGAAGCACATAAAAATCAGAGGATTAAACACTTAAAATTCAGAAAGCGTTTTGAAGAAAAGTATTTTCAGAAACCCTAGTTTTAGGAAGATGACAAGCCACTTCGAAAATCAGAAGATTTCATAATAAAACCAGTGAAAGTAAGTTAAGATCTAATAAGTTTAAGTAAGGTTTCGAGAAAATAACATAGATATGAAGAAATAGGCTTAGAAACCCATAGGTTTAAAGCGAAATAGGCAGATATTACTCAAAATCGATCAATGGCGGCTTGAAACAGGCAAGGACGGGCCAAAGGTGTAAGGGGATTGGCCCTAGTCCCTCGAGGACCTTAGAGACGGAGGCACCAGCATAGGAGAGGGCATTGGAGGTCTGGGGGTGGTGAGAAACCACCATGATCGACGACAGATGAGCGACGGTGAGAGAGAGTTAGGTTAGGTCAGAGAGGATTTGAAAGAGAAGGGGAAGGGGTGACGGCGGAGTGAGGAGAGGGAAATGAGGGGTTTGGGAGGGTAGTATTTAGGTTAATTAAGGGAAGGAGTGATCTCGGTCGTTGATCGAAAATGATCAACAACCAGGATTCTATAAGATTTTGGTCGGGTTAGGTAGAGGGTTTGGCATGGGTTATATTGGACTGGTTTATAAGAGTTTTGGGCTAGCTTAATTAGGCTATAATTGAAATAAAATAAGGCCCTTTGTTAAATACCCCAAATAAATTAATAAAAATAACTTGTAAAATAATTACTATTTATAAAAAAAGAATTTAATGCGTAGAAATGTTTTTAAAAATGGCTATTTAGTATTTAAAAATACAAAAGACTAATTTCTGGTAAAAATAATGCAAAAAATAGTGTGCATGGGCTATATTAAATCAAGAAATGTTTTGAAATTATTTGTGATGCAATTTTTTAATTATTTATTAGAAATAAAATACTGGGCAAATTAATACAAAAATGCAGAAATTGTGGAAAAATACCAATTGATGCTAATGCATGATTTTGAAGATATATATGCAATTTAAAATATTTTTAGGAAAATTTGGGTATCAACAGCTGCCCCTCTTTACCCGGAAAGGATGAAAGAGTTTGTCGGGTAAAGACATGATGACCAATTTGACCGAACGAAACTGTTTGGAGAGATTTAGGTTGCACCCTAGATTTTGAGCTGCCTACATATCCCTGGTTTTACAGGGATCAGGCCGTATGTAGTTCCAGATCCATTGGCGAAGTATACCGGTGAAGTCATCACAATAACGGATGCAACATCTCGGGCTAGATGAATGAACGGTTCTATGGAACAGGTTAGGTTTGATATGGCTGGGAGAACTGGAGCGGGATCGCTCCTGAGGGGTAGCCGTCGCTTACTGGGTTACCTGCAAATACAAGAAATACAGGCGTATACTATGCATAAATTTAAACATGATGCAAGCTCCCGTTGCTATGAATGTTGTCTCCGGACGGTTAGGGATGACGTTCTCAGACCATGATGTCCTGGCCCATGAATTGTTTGATGAGAGATTCGTAGGCCATGAAATGATGTTCTCGGGCCATGAATATGGTGCCTCTGAACTATGACGCCTTTGAATAATGATTTGCAAAATTGAGAGAGATCCTCAGACCATGGCATGGTGTCTTCCGGCTATGAGGATGGTGTCGTTAGACTATGACGCCTTTGGACAGGTTGGCGATATTTCATCCTATGAAATGCAGTAATATGACTTCCACAAGGCAGAGCTTAGTCTTGGGAAATGGAGGGCAGAGCTTATCCCGAAAGAGAAGCGAAGTAAATAATGCTTGAGAGACAGCTCTTAGTCTCATGCAGAGATGTGGAAAGAAAAGATTAGCCTTATGCAGAATGATGGCAGAGATTAGCCTTATGCAAGAGAAGGCAGAGATTAGCCTTACGCAAATGGAGGTAGAGATTAGCCCTATGCAAATGGGAAGGCAGCGGTTAGCCTTATGCAAAATGCGGGACAACGCTTAGTCCCATGCAAGATGAAGGCAGAGCTTAGCCTTATGCAAATGAAGGCAGCTATTAGCCTTATGCAAATGAAGGCAGAACTTAGATTTATGCAGAAGATTAAATAGTAAATGAAAGTAGAATTTCTTAGCTGTAAGTAGGCTTTGATATTGTGATTGTTGTGAGCATTGTGACTACAGAGCATTGTTTGTTCGTGCTGGTAGAAAATGTCCGCAAGTGCGATGATTTCGAGGATTGTGATTTTGAACATGTTCGTTCTTTGTTCACATAATATCGTTTGACTGCATATGAATTAATTGGCTTTGGCCAAACTTCTCCGTCCATTTCTTCAAGTATGAGAGCTCCCCATGTCAATACTCGGTGAACCATATACGGACCTTGCCAGTTGGGAGAAAATTTCCCTTTGGCTTCATCTTGATGTGGAAAAATCTTCTTTAACACCAGCTGCCCCGGTGTGAACTGTCTTGGATTGACTCTCTTGTTGAAGTCTCTGGAAATTCTATTCCGATACAGTTGACCATGACATATTGCATTCATCCTTTCCCCATCTATGAGGGCTAACTGCTCGTAGCGGCCTTTTATCCATTCTGCGTCGCTAAGCTCAGCTTCTTGTGTGATTCTTAAGGAAGGGATCTCCACTTCGGCAGGGATAACAACTTCCGTACCTTAAACCAGTAAATAAGGAGTTTCCCCGATTGATGTGCGGACTGTGGTGCGGTATCCCAGTAAAGAGAATGGTAATTTTTCATGCCACTGTTTGTGCTTTTCTATCATCTTTCTCAATATCTTTTTGATGTTCTTGTTGGCGGCTTCCACAACTCCATTCATCTGTGGTCTGTAGGCTGTGGAATTCTTGTGCTTGATTTTGAAAGTCTTGCACATGGCTTTCATCAGATCACTGTAGCCATTATCGGTGATGATTGACTCGGAAACCCCGAACCGACAAATGATACGATAACGGACAAAGTCTGCCACGACTTTCTTAGTCACTGCTTTGTATGATGCCGCTTCGACCCATTTGGTGAAGTAATCAATAGCTACTAGGATGAACTTGTGTCCATTTGAGGAGGTAGGCTCTATCGGTCCAATAACGTTCATTCCCCAGGCGACGAACGGCCAAGGCGAGCTTGTTGCATTGAGCTCATTTGGGGGTACCTTTATCATATATGCATGTACGTGAAATTGATAGCATTTTCGGACATATTGGATGCAGTCCGTTTCCATGGTCATCCAGAAGTAACTAGCTCTGAGTATTTTCTTTGCTAAGACAAAACCATTCATGTGTGGGCCACAGGTCCCAGCATGTATCTCTTCAATTAGTCTGGAGGCTTCCTTTGCATCGACACATCTTAATAATCCCAAGTCAGAAGTCTTTTTGTACAAGGTTTCCTCCACTGAGAAAGAAATTGTTGGACAATCTACGGAGCGTGCATTTCTGAGTGTGATTTTCAAGCTTTAGGTACTCTCCATTTGACAAATATTCCCTGATGTCGTGGAACCATGGTCTCTCGTCTGCTTCTTCTTTAATGTGGGCACAGTATGCCGGTTGGCTATGGATCTTTACTGGAATAGGATCGATGAAGTTCGTATCTGGGTGCTGTATCATGGATGATAGAGTGGCCAATGCATCGGCAAACTCGTTCTGAATTTCGGGGACGTGCCGAAATTCTGTCTTTGTGAACCTTTTCCTCAATTCCTGCACATGATGCAGATATGGAAATATCTTGGAATTCTTGGTAGCCCATTCTCCTTGTACTTGGTGTATAAGCATATGTGAGTCACCAATTACTAGCAACTCCTGGATACTCATACCAATGGCTATATTGAGCCCTAAAGATGCAGGCCTCATATTCTGCCATATTTCGTGCAGGGAAATCTGAGTTTGGCAGATACCGGGTAGTGTTGACCAGTTTTCGATATCATGACAGCTCCAATGCCGACTCCTTTGAAATTGGTTGCTCCGTCAAAGAACATTCTCCACCCATCATAGGATTCTGCAATGTCTTCCCCTATGAATGACACTTCTTCATCGGGAAAATACATTTTCAGGGGTTCGTATTCTCCAACCACGGGGTTCTCAGCAAGATGATCTGCCAGAGCTATCCCCTTGACAGCTTTCTGAGTCACATAGACAATGTCAAACTCACTCAGCAGGATTTTCCATTTGGCTAGTTTGCCAGTGGGCATGGGCTTCTGAAAGATATATTTCAAGGGATCCATCCTTAATATGAGATACGTTGTGTAGGCACAGAAGTAATGCCTCAGCTTCTGGGCTACCCAGGTTAGAGCACAGCAGGTACGTTCCAGTAAAGAATATCGTGCCTCATGTGGAGTGAACTTCTTACTCAGATAATAAATGGCATGTTCCTTTCTTCCTGTCTCATCGTGCTACCCCAGAATGCAGCCAAAAGCTCATCTAATACCGCAAGGTAGAGTAGCAAGGGTCTACCTGGCTCTGGCGGGACCAAGACTGGTGATGTTGACAAGTATTCCTTGATTCTGTCGAAAGCTTTCTGACAATCATCGGTCCATTCGCTCGCAACATCTTTCTTCAGCATCTTAAAGATTGGTTCACATATAACTGTGGACTGGGCTATGAATCGGCTGATGTAGTTAAGGCGTCCTAGGAAACTCATCAAATCTTTCTTGTTCTTTGGAGGTGTCAATTCTTGGATGGCTTTGCCCTTTGATGGATCCAGTTCTATTCCTCGGCGGTTGATGATGAACCCAATCAATTTCCCAGCAGGAACTGCGAACACACATTTTGCGGGGTTTAACTTCAAGTTGTACTTTCACAGCCCGTCAAAGAATTTTCTCAAATATGTTGTATGGTCAGTGGCTCTCTTGGACTTGATGATGACGTCATCCACATACACCTCAATTTCTTTACGTATCATATCATGGAAGATAGTGCTCATAACTCTCATATAGGTGGCCCCATCATTTTTTAAGTCGAATGGCATCATATTATAACAGTAGACCCCCCACGGTGTAATGAAAGTTGTTTTCTCAGCGTCTTCCTCGTCCATCCAAATCTGGTGGTAACCAACAAAACAATCCACGAACTATTGACGTTCATGCTTTGCACAATTTTCAATCAAGATGCGTATGTTCGGGGGAGGAAAATCATCCTTCGGACTGGCCCGATTGAGATCTCGGTAGTCGACTCTGACCTTTCCATCTTTCTTGGGTACTGGCATGATGTTGGCTAACCATGTCGGGTATTCAACTACCCTGAGAACCTTGGCGTTGATTTGCTTGGTAACTTCCTCTTTGATTTTCAGACTCATATCAGGCTTGAACTTTCTGAGCTTCTTCTTTACCGGCGGGCACATTGGATTGGTTGGTAACTTGTGAGCCACAATGGATGTACTTAGACTAGTCATGTCATCGTACGACCATGCAAATATATTTTCATGCTCTTTCAAGAATTGTGTGTATTCCCTTTCTCTTATGGCGATAGATGAATGCTGATGCGAGTTTCCTTGACAGTTTTTGAATCTCCCAGGTTGACTATCTCGGTTTCGTCCAGATTGGACTTAGGTCTATTTTCAAAATCCTCCAGGTCTATTTTCAAAATCCTCAACTTCTCTGATAATTTCATCGGGTATGGTATCTTCTTCTTCTGAATCACTGTCCTTTTGTTGCGTTGTCTCATTCCATGTCACAGTCATTGGTTCATCAAGACAGGAAATAGTAACGATGTAAGATAAAATAATGAGACAAAATGATAATAAATAAATACAGATTTGTTGAAACATAAAAGTGATTTTCGAACGTTTTGGAACTTTGGAGATTTTATTGAAAAATGGAAAAGGCGAAAAGAGAAAAAAAATGAAATAAACAATGTTTGTTCAGCCTTGCTACCCCGGGACTCGTCGGGCCCTGGATGGTCTGACAGTCCAATTCTTGAGAAATGATTCCTTTCTCACAGTTTGGATGGTAGGTCCTTCCTCCTCCTCCTCCTCCTCAACAATAACACAACAGTCCACGTCACCATCTTCCAAGAATAGATCCTTCAAAGCTGCTAGAGTTTCTTCTTCTTCTGACCCCCATATGATATCAGCTTGCCGGAAAGTCTGCTCCAAATGTGGTATAGGCTGTTCCAATTGATAGTAGGGACTGCGCCATGGTGGTGACCAGTCTTCGTACTCCTGCCAAGTGTATTTGTATCGCAACCCAAAAGTGGTGCCATGGTGCTTCAACTGTATTGGTTTGGAAATCCCCGGAAGATTTTTCCCTAGTCCTCTGCTAGGCTCGTATCCACTCCAGTTCATTATGCTCTCGATCTTATTGTCCCACCATTTGTCTTTATCTACTGCATTGACCCGTTCAATGTGGTGGTATGTTTCTCCGCCCAGCCTTCTTCTACCTTCAATCACCGCGATGGTCTGGCGACCATAGATAAGATTGCTTCCGTCTCCATGGATGATCACTTCCTGGTGGTTCCATTCAAATTTTATCACCTGATGCAATGTTGATGCTACAGCCCCAGCGGCATGTATCCATGGGCGTCCCAACAACATATTATAGGATGTCGATATGTCTATCACCTGAAATTCAATTTCGAACCATGTAGGTCCCATATGTAGACAAAGACTAATTTCGTTGATGGTAGACTCTAAGAGTCGCCGAAAGCCTTTACATTCATAGATACTTCTTTGATCTCGTGCAGTCCCTTGCCCAATTTCTTGAGTGTTGTCAACGGACAGATGTTGAGGCTGGATCCACCGTCGATCAGAATCCTGGTGATGAAGTAGTCCTCACATTCCACAGTGATGTGTAGTGCTTTATTATGACTTAGCCCTTCAGGTGGCAGCTCGTCCTCGTGGAAAGTGATCTTGTGACTCTCCAGTACTTGACCTACCATATTGTCCATTTATCCACTAGTTATGTTATTTGGCATATATGCTTCGTTCAACACTTTCATCAAAGCATTCCTGTGTGTCTCTGAATTCTACAACAATGACAGAATGGATATTTGGGCTGGAGTTTTGTTCAGCTGATCGATGACTGAGTATTCCCTGGCCTACACCTTCCTCCAAATATCATCTGGGCCTGTCTCAATGACGGGTGTCCTGTTGGAAGCATTCTTGCTAGACTTTGCCAAGTGTTCAGGTGTATAGACCCTACCGGTCCTTGTCATCCCTTGTGCAGCACCAGTTTCTTCCATATTGACTTTACTTTTCCTTCTTACTTCAGCCGTGTAATCCCAGGTACAGCCTTGTCGTTGAAGGGTGGCGTAGTGGTTGACACTATCACTGTGATTGGTGCAACTACTTTCACTTCAAATGGAATGGGTGCCTTAACAAGCGGCATAACTTCAACCTCGAACGGCAAATGTGTGTTTGTAGGTGGTGCCGTTTCAAACTTGAATGGGAGTGCCGCAGTTACCTCGATGTCTCCAGATGGCTGAATCTGGACTATGATGGGATTAAGAGTGACTGCTGGCTTATTTGGGTCGTCACCTTCTATGATTAATTCGATCAACCCCCCGGGTCCCAATCTTCTTCTACCTCTATCATGTTGACACCCCGATGGTCTGGAAGCAGATTTTTGCGAACATTGGGAGCAGCTTCTTTTGCTTGGATGACCTGGTTATCAATCATAGACTGGATCTTACCCTTCAACGAACTACATTCATCAATTGTATGCCCCTTCATGTCGGAATGGTATGCACAGGTCTTGTTTGGATTGACCCACTGGGATGGATTTTCACGGGTTATAGCAGGGATAGGAGTGACATAACCAGACCCTTTCAATCTTTCATACAGCTGGTCGATAGGTTCAGCAATGGCAGTGTATTTTTTAGGAGGTCTGCGATCAAAGTTGGGTCGAGGTCTCGGGAAATTTTGATGAGCATGGGGTGATTGGAAGTGAGATAGCCGAGAGTTGTAGGTATGATAAACAGGAGCTGGTTGGGAATATCTGGGGGAAGTAGGCTGATATGTAGGCGGTGGAGATGGCTGATATGTTGATGGAGGTGCTGACTGATAGGTGGGTGAGGGTGCTTGATAGGTGAGTAGGGAAGTTTTGTATACCAACGGGGATTTGGGTCCCTGTGTAACCATTACCGTTCATGCATCTTTCTTCTTGGATATACCACCAGACTGCAAGGCTTTGTTGGTGGCCTGTAGGGCCTCAAAGTTAGTGACCATTCCACTCTTGATACCTTCTTCAATTCTCTCACCCAGCTTGATGATGTCAGAGAATTTGTGGTTTTCAATCACCATTAGCCTCTCATAATACTGCGGATCTTGTGCCCGGACGAAGAATTTGTTCATTTGTTCTTCCTCTAGGGCAGGCCTAACCTTGGCTGCTTCAGATCTCCAGCGAGTGGCATACTCGCAAAAAGTTTCGGTGGGCTTCTTTTTAAGGTTCTGGATGCAAAACACGTCTGGTGCATTCTCCGTGTTGAACCTGAATCGGTCCATGAAGTCTGATGCCATACTTACCCAGTCGGACCACTTCTTAGGGCTTTGGCTGATGTACCAAGATAAAGCATCACCTGTGAGGCTCCTCATGAACAATTTCATGCGAACCTTCTCGTCTCTTCCTACTCCAACCAATTTATCACAATAGGTCCTCAGATGGACCTTGGGATCACCTGTACCATCGAACATTTTGAACTTAGGAGGTTTGTAACCCTCCGGTAGTTCAACATCGGGATGTATGCAGAGATCTTCGTAGTTTAACCCTTCGACTCCCTTGCTTCCTTTAACGCCCTAAACTCGACTAGTCAGCTTCTTGAGTTCCTCGGCCAAATTCTTAATGAACATATCTTTCTCACTGGATTCAGGTGTGTAAGCAATGTGTTGGATGGAGTGAGGTAGAGTCTCCACGTCTATGGGTTGTTCTGATGACCTGGTGTTTGAGCATAGAGGTGGTCACTTGTGGAGTCTTGTGGTTCAGGGATGATTAGCGATGTATTTATTGGAGCGTGGAAAGTGTTGTGCTGGTGCTGGTGCTGGTGCTGGTGCTGTGGTGGGATAATTTGTTTTTTCGATGGAGTTTTATGATGATGAGTTGTGGGAGGGTTCTGTTTGTTTGGGGTGTTCTGAGGAGGTATGGGATTTTGAATGACATCTGGGACACCGAGTGAGAAGGATAGATTTGCCAAGTTTCGGACATGCTTAAGCTTCACTTGGAGTTTCAACAACCTTTGCTCGAGTTGTGACATAGTATCATTCTGAACCTGAGTACCTTGATTGTCAAGAGCTTCTGTTCGTTCCACTAGCATCGTGTTTTCCTGTCTGATGTTGCCCAAATCTTCCATTTTGCCTTTGCCTTTACCTTTAAGTGGACTAGGAAGAGGAGGAGGTGGAGGGCTCCTGGATCTTGTGTGATATAATGATGATGCCAGAATGCACGAACCAACCTTTGGGGAGGGGAATAATAAAAAGAGGAACAAAAATAAAAAAATAAAAGGTAGCCAAGTCAGTGAGGATCATGAGAAAATATTGCAGTATTTAAACACATAGTGCAGGAATAAAAACGTGTCCTAATTTGGGAGCCTCTTTGTGCCAGAGGTAGGCATAGCGACAAGTTGATTTTGGGGAACTTAGATGCACAAATGCCTCATTTCATTAATGTAAAATAGACGAGTCCAAAACGACACTAAGATAATGAGCAGGAAATAAAGTCACTAATGGCACTTGGCCTTATTACATTGGTAAAAGCTATGAAAAGGAAAGCTAGACTACTTAGTCCCCGAAGGACCTTCCCCAGGCTTGGTCTTCTTAGTTCTGTCAATCAGGTTCCCCAGGTCGTGCATGCCTAACAACATGTATACCCTTGCTAGATGCCCTCATTCGTTTCCCTCAGCATTCTGGCAGTCGGTGACCCTTTTTCTTGTCTTTGCTTCTAGCTCCATCAGACCCTGCTCTAAATATTCCAACCTTTCACTAGATTTGATGGCCCTTTCATTCCACTCATCGATCAGCTCCATATTAGTCTTGTGTTGCTCCGTATGCTCGGCCTCGGACTCACGAAGCCTTTTGCGTTGATTATTGTATTTCACCTGAGCCTCAGCCGCTTCGTCTATGACCATGTTTCTGTTGATGTCTGGCTCAACTATCCCTGCGATGTTGTATTCCAACCATGATAGGTAAAAGCATACATGCCCTACGTGGTATTTGTCGGGCTCGATGGTGTACTTTTCTACAATAACATTGAGATGCCACAGATGTTGAGCTTCATATTTGTACGGGATATCGTCGTCCTGAAAATCTGCCCTGTAATGACTCATTTTGGAGACTCGCGGTATAACTTGATTTCTACCCGCCTGTCTCATGACCCTGATGGGAACACCAGGTGTGGAGAGTCCCTCGATCTGATAATGAATTCATTGGTAGGGAACCTTTCGAACATCCATTGAATCTGGTCCTCGGTCAAATTATCAAAAAACTGAGCCCATTCCGTAGAATTTTCCGGTTAAGCGAACCTATCAGGGATGTAGGTCATCCTCTTAGGGTGGTGGAAGGCTATACGATCATTCCACGCCTTTCGTGGAAATTCCTGATGATATTGGCCTCTTTGTAGATGCTCCAATAACCAAACCTGTAGTAGCATATTGCAACCCTCAAAGTGTTTGGCCCCCTTCTGGCAGGCTCAGTATATGTCTTCTATGATCATAGGGACAATGGTATATGTTTTCCCTTCGATCCCTTCCATTAAGGTTTCTGCTACCATAACCAGTCTAGTGTGAATCCGGTCTCCTTTGCTTGGAAACACCATCAGACCCAGGAAGCAAACGATGAACACAAAAATCCTTCGGTGAATGTGAACCAAGGAAGTAATAGAGAACTCGTCGTGGAAGATACAATAGGATTTTCTATGGTTGTATCGTTCATAGAGATAATCAAAATGTATGTAGGAATCTGTCAGGAACTCTAAACCATCGTTCTTCTTTAAACCCATCATTTTCAGGAACCCCATAGCAGCACGATTCTTTGGTACTAACAAACCTGAACTGTCCCAAGGTAATCCCGCAAAGCCCCCTATCTCCTCTAAGAGGGGGGTCATTTCTATGTTGCCAAAACGGAACACAGACCTTTCTTTGTCCCAGAACATAGTGGCTGCTTCGATCAACATGTTGTTTGGTTGAATGTCCAGTAAAGAGGGAAAGTTCCCGAGAACCCTCTTCACATGGTCTTTGTCACTGGGCGAGAGGTCTTCCCACCAATCCAGCAATAATGGTGGTATTCTTTGGACCATGCCGAACCTGGGGACTTCATGCCTTATTTTCTGCAAAATAGATAAGGTTAGACCCTTACCCCCGCCAGACTCGACTATTTATACACTTATGATTAGCATGCATGCATTTAGTTCTCCAAATAAATGCACAGAACGTGACTGCGTCCGTTGGGATTATGAAAAACCCGGTGGACTTTTGGATAAGGTTGTCTTAAAGGGTTATCGTGCGGACGACACGTTAACCCGGCTAGGTTTGACCATGATGCATGCACAATATAATAGAGTAAGGTTTTTATGGGGTTTCTAGACCCGTACCCTCAAGCGGACAACTTGAGAGGGAAAGGCACGGAATTGTCGACTGCACCGCTGACCAACTAGTTTTACCGCAAATAATCCTTTCCGAATTTAGGGGTGATATAAAATGGAAGGGCGCAAACACTCATCAAACGTTGCTATAGGATTTGTATAGGCACGAGTGGAATATGATGTTGAGCATGATTTATGCAACAATAAATGAATAATAAAAGCATGTTGTCATGTATTTGCACGTTATGAAAACGGTAAATACAGCAGTTATAATTGAAAAAGCAGTTACAAAGAAAAACGAAAAGAAACATTTTAGTTTTGATTCTGAAAGGAATAAACACTTGAAAGAGATAAACAATTAATGGCAATAGAGGGGGAAAGGGAAATGTCGCAAGTATTAGCAAAGTAAAGAAAGGTTCACAAAGCAGTTTGAAATGGTAAAAGCCTAGAGCATCCCCAACAGAGTCGCCATGCTGTCGTGCCCCCCCCCCCCCCCCNAAAGGTTATTTACAAACACAGATTAGATAAACCAGAGATTGGTTAAGGGCTTGAAAGTACTTCAAGGGGAAGGTGTTAGGCACCGCTCAAAGTCCACAACTGTGGTTCCCGACCAAACAAGATTTATGAATTTAAACAAGTAGCAAATAAGCTTAAACAAATAAAGGTTCTGAAAAGATTCGCAGTCTAAGAACACATACGAAGTAAAGTTTTTAGAAGATTTAAAATCTAAGCACATATATAAGGTTTTGAAAGATTTACAGTCTAAGCACATATGTGTAAGGGATAGGGGAGTCCTAGGTTGTTTATCCTATAGGATCACATCAATGCAATGCCTGGTAATCACTCCCCAGAAAGGGGATACACGTGGCATTAGCGCACCGGTCATCATATCCATATCTACCCTTCCCACCCCTTAGTGGTTATTTAACTGAGTGTTGTTTAACGATCACTATGCCTGCTGTTACTCGTCCCTTATTAATGGTCCTCGAGGAGATTAGGACCTCTACCTATAGGTAGTTCTAGACAGACCCTTAAGGTTTAAAAAGGAGAAAATACTAGGCGACAGGCAAGAACAAATAAGACTTTAACAAATAAAAACAGGAAAGAAGCAATTAAGAGGCTAAGATTTACCTCCACAGATAATGCACATAAGCAGCACGTCTCAAACACAAACAAGGGCAATATTATTAAGCAGCATCCTAAAACATGATGTCTAAGTGAATATCAAAACACAAAAGATATGCAGTTTCAATTTTATAAACCCAGAAGCAGGACCTAATCAGTTTGCCTACAGATTTTAAAACCTGTTAGCCATTAGGCAGTAAACACAAAGCAATTGTCTTCCAATTTTATAAAAGTTGGTTACCTAAGGCTTGCCTAGGCGGGGGGGAATGCATAATAGTTACCATAATTGTTAAAAAATAGTTCAGAAGTTGTTTTACCTAAAAGCATGTTGTTCTAGGTGATACGATTATGTAGAGATTGTTACTAGTTTTATTAAGAGCAAGACAATTAGATGTGACAATGTTTTATACCTTTTCGTGAACCAGTAGTTAAACTAGGCATGGTTAAGCAGATGTAAATGAAATCCTAGAGCATGATATCTAATATGCACATATAAATGCAGGATGGTTAAGACATAATTTCAGGACACACAGAATTCCTAAAAGCATGATTTCTAAAATGCACAAAGAGTTACAGGGTGATGGAGACATGATTTTGAATGCACAGGAGTAACAGCTTTTATGTTAACATTGTTTATTGTCCTAGGAGCAGGATTTCTAAGTGATGACATGAAGCATGGATGAGATGCTGAAACAGTAGACATGAAATCCTAGGAACATGATATCTAGTGCATGTTTGGCATGATTTGAACGAATATGATTGTCCTAAAACATGGATTCTAATGCAGATAGAAACAATGTAAAGCTTAAAACATGATTTCTACCCGATGATGTTAACAGAACTATATGGCTAACCTCCTCACTTCACTAGCCATCCCCAATATCTATTTACAAATAATTATTACAGACCACCTGAGTAAATTACATAAATAGATAAAGGAAAAAAAAGAAATTAAACTATAGGGAGCCTGAAAAACAGGCCCAGATTCTCAGGACCTCAACTACCCAAATGTTTCATAGTGTTTCTTATATCCGGGTATGTCAGAATTTCCTAAGGACCTCAAGGGATTCCGGGCAGTGCTCACACCCAGATTTCATAACCATAATTGAGTAAGTGCAGTGTGGAAGGGCCAACCCCAGTGCATCAGAGTTTGGAGGGATCTCATAGGAATCCCAAGGCATTCATACACCGGAGGGGCAGAACCTAAGGACCTAAGAGTAGAGTGAGAGTGCTTGACATAGTTTTGAAAAGGTTTTAATAGGAAAGACAATATTTGGAAAAAGACTTAGTTGAAACAGTTTTATAAAATAGGAGAGTTGTTTAGCGGTAAAACAATTTTTGATAAGAGTGGGACAATTAACAAACAATAGACTAATCACAACACAAACAGATTCAACACATTCAAATCACAGTCTTTCATAAAGGGGTGATGGGAATTGGGGACACCTAGAGCACATAGTATACATGAGCATAGAAGTTCTTGTAGGGGGTTTATGGGGATTAGGGGATAGCTAATGGCATCAACACAGCATGAAATTCAGAGTTAACACAGAATCAGACAACTTAGGATACAAATTGCTTTGCAAAGAAAGGTTCATACTAGAAACCAGGTAAACACAAGATAGAGCAGAGTCACATTGGGACATGCTACAAGGGGGGTAGTATATTCATAAGCATACTGATCCTAAGGGGAAGTGGGATGTAATATAATATGCTAGATGAACAGTGATGTAGACATGTCAATCACATAATGAACAACAAAACCATAGATAGAAACAGATCAGAGACATGATAACTTGAAGCAGTAAAAGGAACATGTTGGTTTTGGGACTTGAATTGAAATCAGAACATACCAGTAAAGAGATAGTAAACACAAAGTGAAGGATAGGAGAGCACAATAATTAGCCTTGACTTGCAGCCGGCTAATTCAAAACAGTAGTAAGCAACAAAGAAAGAAAGAGAGCAGAAAAGCTTTGAGTATGAGAAAGAGTTTTTGAACTAATGTGTTCGTGTCTTTTGTTCTATTTAAGAGCAATGTATATATAGTTTGAACCTAGGTAGAGAATAAGGTAAAAATCAAAGTCATGCAGTGATTGGGGAATTAGAGTCAATCAACATAAATCAATGTAAGTACTCCCTTCAATTAAGGAGTTAATTTAGAACGGTAATAGACATGTAATAAATAAGGAAAGATACCATATGACTGGAATATAACACAATAAGGAAATAATTTCAACACATTACCAGTATAGAACATGTAATTGAGGCTAGGTTCAGAAAGGTCTAATTAAGGAAATAACATGAGAATTAATTTGACAGCATAGTCGACCATAAAATAAGGCAAGAAATAAGCTAACGTCGGAAAATCAGCAGGGAAATCATCATAAGGGATTAGCGAAAGGTATCAATCACAGGGAATCAAAGGTTCAAATAGGAAATGGTACTCATTAGAGGAAATCAACACGAATTGCGCAGAATAAACACATGATAAGCAAGGCAGAAGGCAAGAATTTAGAACCCTAATAGACATGGTAAAGTAAAGATCATATAAAATCAGGGATTCAAACTGGAATATAGTACTGATAAACATAAACCTCTGAGAGTTAGCGAGGTAAGCACATAATAGGCCGAAATAGGCAGAATCAGAAACCCTAGTAAGTTAAACAAGGTGAAAATCACAAAATACTCAGATTAATCGAAGCAGATTCATGAGAATCAAACATGCAAACAAGTTTGAGAGAACGAAAAGTAAATATAAACTCAGAATCCAAACAAAGTATCAGAAAGTTGGGGTTTTTAGCATAACTAGTTAGGGTTAAGGAAAACTTAACAAAATCAGTCGAAGCACATAACAATCAGAAGATTAAACACTTAAAAATCAGAAAACGTTTTGAAGAAAAGTATTTTCAGAAACCCTAGTTTTAGGAAGATGACAAGCTACTTCGAAATCAGAAGATTTCATAATAAAACCAGTGAAAGTAAGTTCAACTTATCTCAGATCTGTACAGATCTGAGAAGTTTAAGTAAGGTTTCGAGAAAATAACATAGATATGAAGACATAGGCTTAGAAACCCATAGGTTTAAAGCGAAATAGGCAGATATTACTCAAAATCGATCAATGGCGGCTTGAAACAGGCAAGGACGGGCCAAAGGTGTAAGGGGACTGGCCCTAGTCCCTCGAGGACCTTAGAGACGGAGGCACCAGCATAGGAGAGGGCATTGGAGGTCTGTGGGTGGTGAGAAACCACCATGATCAACGACAGATGAGCGATGGTGAGAGAGAGTTAGGTTAGGTCAGAGAGGATTTGAGAGAGAAGGGGAAGGGGTGACGGCGGAGTGAGGAGAGGGAAATGAGGGGTTTGGGAGGGTAGTCTTTAGGTTAATTAAGGGAAGGAGTGATCTGGGTCGTTGATCGAANCTTATAAAAAAAGAATTTCATGCGTTGAAATATTATAAAAATGGTTATTTAGTATTTAAAAATACAAAAGACTAATTTCTGATAAAAATAATAGAAAAAATAGTATGCATGGGCTATAATTGCAAAGTTATTGCAATTGTAGCCAAAAGGTGCCGAATTGGCTATTTATAGAATAATTTGGACTTAATAAGAACATAAATAATAATCTTAAATCAAGAAATGCTTTGAAATTATTTGTGATGCAATTTTATAATTATTTATTAGAAATAAAATACTAGCAAATAAATAAAAAATGCAGAAATTGTGGAAAAAAACCAATTGATGCTAATGCATGATTTTGAAGATGTATATTCAATTTAAAATATTTTTGGGAAAAATTGGGTATCAACAACCTATCCCAACTTCCGGAATTCCATTCCGACTGCGATATCTAATTTTCCACTGCCGACCGAAAATTGCCAAAATCCAATTTCAACAATTCAAGCCTAAATCTACTCCGGACCTCCGAATGAAATTCCGAACACACGAAGCTATCCGAGCCACAAAAACCATATTCCGAGATCATATACCTATAAGTCAACTTCCTGTTGACTTTTGTAACTATTGAACCAACTTAAGAGACTAAGTGTCTCATTTCTTCTCCAAAAATCGCTCCGAACCCGAGCCAACCCACCTAACAGAACATAATGAAGCTGAACCACATATGATGAAGCAGGAACGGGGGAAACGGGGCTAAAACTTTCGGAACAACCGATCGGGTCGTTACATTCTCCCCCACTTAAACATACGTTCGTACGTTCGTCCTCGAACGTGCGTAGAGTTGTTCCAAAAACCACTAAAATTGCAGTGTAACCTACCATGCACATACCCTAGGGTGATCCCACGTCACCCTATCCCATATAGGTTCAGTAGCACAACATAGTTGGAATTTCGCAATCCAACCTAATCGAAAAACCTTAGAACCAAATTTCCATTTCCGAAATAATTTACAAGATCAAAATTTCACAACTGTAAACTGAATAAGTATGAACATGTTGTATCAAGCCATATCCATAACCCAAGATGTGATCACATAATATACCGCATGACTCAAACACTCATGGCGATAACTCCTAATCACAATAGCTTCTCAAAACAACCCAATACCGGTACATAACCTCTTATCAAGCAATGCCTCGCTCTAACACTTTCATATACTGCCGATGATGAAAGAAACACGTAGAAACTAGAAACCATTCGTCCGATCAGCATCAATATCCTCACAAATATATTGAAACTAGATCCGGAAGTACCCATTCTAGGTCCGACGACCTCATCTCATCTACCAAAATCACTCTAGCGACATGACGCATCAATACCATCCTGAGCCATAACCTGTGCAACTCGTGCACTCAATAGCAACACCCCACGAACTCGGATCATAGAAAAGATTCACACGAGAGGACTATCCTGCCATTAACAATTACCATCACAACACCATGCTAAGAGCCTGACACTCATCGTAAAATCAAAACACACGAATCTGACACCAAGGATCATAACTCCGCTACAATGCGTGATCCCATCCACACGCTGGTCCACATGAAATACTTCGAGCCACCTTGCTCAAAATAAATAACCATGCGCAATTCGACATCAAGTACTCAAAGTGCATTTCCATAACCACGGGGAATCGGATGATACCATGCCACACGAACCCGAAAGAACATAACCAATACGTCTTAATCCGCAATACTCAATTACTTACCTTACTCAAATCCCGCTATAAAGCCCAAATAAATCTGCACCATATGTGCATATAACCAACAATCACCACTCCTCGCAACACCGAAGGGTAACCCATAGATCACTCCAGAATATGAATAAACTCAATGACAATCGAATGGTGCATCCCTCAACAATAGCAATTCGGAGTCAAAAATTCCGACCCGGTGCAGAACACACACCCATACTGGGCCTACCAATAACCTTAAATCAACTCTGGTCACCCACAATAGATAGATAACTCTCTAAAGGTTCACAATGACTGAATCATGGCATTTACTAACATCTGACTAGCTTTTCTCGCATCCTCACAGTCCACAATCACAAAATAATCTGTTTATGAGAACTCTCAGTCTCGAAGTCCATGAAGCGAACAAATTACCATATCTGATCCCAACTCCACCGCTCGAATATATAACACGTCCCTAACACTCAATCATTCCACGAAGGATACCCCTATAATTCTTCCGTGCCACCAAGTAACCTTGAATATCAGCAGTCGATCCAACAAGAGAGCGTCACAATACCAATGAAGCACCCTTAACTTCACACACTGCCCTTTCTGAAATGTATATATCCTCATCAAGCCACCCAATAGTGATATCATCTACTTAGTCATCAGAAACTGCCAATGCTGCCTAAGAATTTATGACCTTCCTTCCAGAATTGAACCGAGACCTCACACATGCAATCTCAGTCTCTACACAACATACCACATACACCATGCCATCCTATGATAAATATGAGAACTTCATAATCCCTTCTGAGCCACAAGCAAATACGTACCCAACTAGCTAAGAACTTTATATTTGATCCCATCTAGAAGAAAAATCACTATACATCACATGCTCTGCACGCCAGTAGAAAATACACATCTCTAACCGTAGTAGAAACCATTAAGAACTCTCTGAATCCCATTTGTACAACACCAAACCGACATGACCGAATCCTTCTAACTCAACCAAGCTATGCATATCACCGAAACCCAAGAGCATTGCTAAGAAACACCTGTAAAAACTCATTGCCTCATAAGCACCCAAAGAACTAATCACATCCCTTACCATGCCGATCCGACCTACTACAAAGTTGTCATATTTATCCAAGTTCCTTCTGACTTACCTCCGAATTGATACTTCTCCTTGCCATAATACTGCAATTCTCAACCTAGACTCACCGTGCAAAACCCAAGCATAAGACTGTACTGTCGAAGGCTCGTAAGCTGCTAAATACTCTCTCAAATATCCCCAAAAGTACCACATTCAAAATACTTACCCTGAAGATACTTCCTGCGAATCTAAAGCCATTACCTTCACTTTCTTGATACTGATATGTAGAATCCATGATAATGTAGAAATGCCACAAGTCTTGACACCCTCCATTTTAAATCTCAGTTCTAGCCAAATGCACACCTTGAAGATTCCCAATTGTTACCTATGCATCTTGAATCCATTAGAACCGTTCTTGGGAGTCATCCACTCTACTCAAACCTCAATTAGACTGATCAAACGGACCGAACGACCGGTGCTCCATTAGCACTCCAACACCCCAGGAAGTAACCCCACCTTAATGCAACCAAATAAATTCCTGCCCCATGCACATTACATCCTTCACCAACAATAACTCAAGGCGTTCCACGATTCTTATACACCTATAAAGCATAACACAACCCCTATCCAAAATTTCCTTTACTCAAGTCATCCTCGATCTCAACCCCCTGCAGGCCATAACTGATTCACCAGTATACCTCGAACCGAACCCAACACATCACATAATCGTTCAACCAACTTATCACTAGCAGACTCCCCCACTTGTCTCAAAGCCATAGATCAAAACAAACATCAACTCATAATGACCATACGCTAACTCCGCCGCCATACCACAATGAGATTCAACTAAATCCTTCATAAGCTCATATATAACTCAAACCATTTAACGTCCCAAATCATCTACAACCTCATACTCACCATTTCAATAGCCGTGACAACTTCCACAAGCGATCTAAACTCAACTTACAACATATAACATTTACTGGTAAATGAGTACTTACTATAAAACCACCTAAGTATCACACAACCTCAGGACACTCCACGGGAGATAACCCCGCCTGCTTAGCCTCAAACTGATATCATCTTTATACCCTTCCAAAAATCATAGCGATCACGCAATCATTATACCCTCCTACATTTGAATACAAACAATGCCTATCCTCGAGGCATCAAGATACGCGGTATAAGAACCTGAAGCTGAGGGAAGAACTAACACTGGAGCTATGGTCAAAGAAATCTTAAGCTGCTGGAGCTCTCTCCACACTCGTCTGACCACCTGAATACCCTCACCGGACACCACGTGCCCCAAGAATGCTACTGAACTGAGCCAAGAATTCGCACTTGGAGAACTTTGCATAAAGCTTCTCCTCCAACAATCTCTATTGCACAAACCTCAAATGCTGAAAATGCTCCTCCTGGATATGTGGGTATGCCATGACGCCATCAATGAATACAATAACGAAGGGGTACAATTACTGCTGGAATACACCGTTAATCAAATATATGAACGTTACTGGGGCATTGGTCATCCCAAAATACATCACTAAACACTTATAACACAAAGGGGAGATCCACTTACCTCCACAACTAACCTACATGAGAGGTCCTCCAATACACTCGCAACTCGAGGCCATATGCCGTCTCAAGACAGAAGTCAAACACTCACTAGTTTCTGCTACATATACAGCCAATCCTTTTTGTCACAACCAAACAATATGAACCCCTATCTCCATCGAATCAAACTCACCACATAGTCACCCAGCCATAAAGTCCCACCAATAAGGACACAAACGGACATATAAGTCCCAAATGCATGTGCTCACACAATCGAAATCTCAGCACTCAAGTCATAAACAGAACCCGGCCTCAAGTCCTCCAGAATGGCCCATTATCAACATTCTAAAATCATCTCTCGCACCTCACTCATGGAAATCACAAGTCGTCGTTACACAACTGATACCGAGCGCTCACCTACGCATTCGAATACTTGAGAGGAATTTAAAGAGTTACGCTTTTAGCTGAATAGATGGATTCGCACGACAAGAATTCAAGGATGTGAGTTTTTTTCTAAGGGTTCTGCAGCCTCTCGAAGATAATTACAGACGTCTCCGTACCGATCCGTAAGACTCTACTAAACCTGCTCATGATCGGTGAGTCCTATGTAACCTAGGCTCTAATACCAACTTGTCACGACCCCAAAACCACCCCGGCCGTGATGGCGCCTATTGTTGTACTAGGCCAGCCAATTCAATACTTAAACATAAGGCAACCTTTTCATTTTTTTATTTAATACTTCTGATATTGTCATAAAATTTTCATTTTTAACATTTCAAACAAATAAAGATAGATAAACATTTCCACTCTGTCCCAAAACCCAGAGTCATCAATCATGAGCATCTAAAGAATACAAGTCTGATACACTATATCTAATACAATATAAGCCTTAGTATGAAAGTACCAAAGAAGTAAGAAGGAGAAGGCAGGGTTGCGGACGCGTGTAGCTACCTCGCAATCTCGTGAGTCTCTAGGACAATAAATCAACTCTCAGTCAGCCCTAGCACCTAAACCTGCACACAAGGTGCAGGGAGTAATATGAGTACGCCAACTCAGTAGTAATGAAAGTAAATAATGTCTGAGAACTACGAAACACATATCATTAATCCACTGTAAATATAATTTTTCTTTCGAAACTCATAGGTACGACAGTTTGTAGCACTTGAAAGTCGATTTAAGTAAAATTCCCTTTAAAAATGTACCTTCCAACAGTTTTCATAGAAATCAAGATAATTTAGTGTAGAAATGATAGAAATCATAAATAGCCTCTCGGGCAAAAACATGTATCATAAATCGCCCCTCGTGCATAGCATCACTCAGGATCAGTTACTCAGCATGCCTCGCAACCACTCGTAATCAGCCCCTCGGGCAACCTCACAGCCACTCATGCCTCCCACACTCGTCACTCGTCACTCGGCACTCGCACTCAGTAGGTACATGCGCTCACTGGGAGTGTGTACAGACTCCGGAGGGGCTCCTTCAACCCAAGCGCTATAACAAGCCAAATCATGGCATCAATCACTCTGGCACTCGGCATATCAATGACATGATGCGGCGTGCAACCTGATCCCATATCATATCCTCATAAATCAGGCCCTCGGCCTCACTCAGTCATCATAAACAGTATAACATGTTGCGGCGCGCAGTCAGATCCCATAATATCCTCACAACATAGGCCCTCGGCCTCACTCAGTCAGAAACCTCTCAAAAAGCCACTCGGGCTATCAGTAAAACGGGGTACTCGACCCAAAATATCATTTTATAACTCAAAATAGTGTAAATAAGACAGAGTTTCGAAATCAATTAAACATAATACGACTAAGTGTAAATCATAAGTCAACATAGTCAAGAATAGCAGTAAAAAGCCCCTAATGGGTCCAAATACGACATTCCGCCCAAAACATAGTAATAATCTTTGAAACATGAAATATCATATGATTTATAATCAAATATGCAACTTAATAGTTGCCACAGGACGGACCAAGTCACAATCCCCCAACCGTGTACGCCACAAACTCGCCATCTAGCATGTGCGTCACTCCAAAAAAGTGATACAATGTGAAGTCCGGGGTTTCATACCCTCAGGACAAGAGTTACAGTCATTACTTACCTCAAATCGGATAAAAATCTACTATGTGATGCCTTTTCCCCTCAACTCGGCCTAAGCACGTCCCGAATCTATTCAAAAACAGATTCATATCACCATTAAGGGAACAAAACCCACTCGAAAATAACCAATATATACCAAAAACACCGAAATTGGCCAAACCCGACCCTCGGGCCCATGTCTCGGGTCCGATAAAAATCACAAAACTATAATCCTTACACTCTCACGAGTTCGTACATACTAAAAACAGCAAATCCAACCACAAACGACCCCTCAATTCCTTAATTCAAAATTTTCCAATCTCAATCCCTAAACCCCCAATTTTAACCACTAACATCCATAAATTTCATGTTTAATCAGTCAAATATCACCATAGAAACGAGTTTTAGGTCCAAGAAACTTACCTCCACGGAAATCCCTTGAAATCCCTCTTCAATTTTCTCCCAAAAGCCCCGTATGAAAATATGATGAAATAAACCAAAAACTCGCAAAGGCATCTATTTATGACCTGCCCAGCGATTGTCGCATCTGCGGCCTCTATATCACACATGCAGTCCCAGGTGCGCATCTGTGGCGCCCATTAATTTCCCTCTTTTCGCACCTGCGTCCAAACAGCCGCACCTGCAGGCTCGCAGGTGCGGTAACATCTCCGCATCTGCGATGCACCTCAACTAGCCCAAACGCCGCACCTGCGACTACTAATCCGCACCTGCGGTGATCTCACCTGCGGCCACCAGTTTGCATCTGCGGAAATCACAGAACAGAAACACACCAGCACACTCTAATGCCAAAAACTCATCTGTCAACCATCTGAACTCATCCCGGAGCCCTCGGACCTCAACCAATGGTACCCACAAGTCATAAATGATTACCCGAACTTAGTCGAATCCTCGGAACACCCAAAACAACATCAAAACACCATATAGATCCATAATTAAAGCCTAAAGATTTCTAAACTTCCGAAATTCGCCAACGATGCCGAAACCACTCAAACCACGTCCGAATAACCTGAAATTTTGCACACACAACCCAAATGACAGTACAAAACTATCCCTACTTCCAAAATTCCATTCTGACCCCGATAGCTATGTTTTCACTGCCGACCGGAAATTGCCAAAATTCAATTTCGCCAATTCAAGTCTAAATCTACTCCGGACCTCCGAATGACATTCTGAACACACTCCTAAGTCCCAATCACCTAATGAATCTATCCGAGCCACAAAAATCACATTCCGAGATCATATACCTATAAGTCAACTTCCGGTTGACTTTTCCAACGATTGAACCAAGTTAAGAGACTAAGTGTCTCATTTCTTCTCCAAAAATCGCTCTGAACCCGAGCCAACCCACGTAACACAACATAATGAAGCTGAACCACATATAATGAAGCATGAATGGGGAAAACGGGGCTAAAACTCTCGGAACGACCGATCGTGTCGTTACAATTTTTAAGAAATATATCGTAAAAGTAATAGGATTACATGACTAAAGATATTTACTTGTTCAATTTTATATGAATTACATATCCCCTAAACAATTATACTAATAGGATTCCTAAAGGTAATCATGTAGGACTCCTAACGTGTAGTATTATGTCCTAAAAATAATAGGATTATAAAGCTAATATCAAAAATTCCGGTTATTTCTTTTTATTATGAGTTATTATGCTTAATATTATAAGGTTATTTTTGTAATCCGACATTATATTCATACTTTTATAATAACTAGTTTCTACGTACGTGCGTTGCACGTTAATAATGACACGTGATGATTTAGTCAATTTATATGAAGGGACACCAAATAGTAGAAATATCTATAATAAAACAACCCTTACAATATATGTATATATACGCGGCCAAATTTTAAAATGCCGAAAAATGTAAATATTATTTCGAGTCTTTTCTTTCATCACACCATTGATGGTCCCTTTGTTTTTATCGATATACAAATTACGTATGTGAAAAGCATTTAAGAGAAATCACGCGTAAGTTACAAAGTAACTATTAAAGGAATTAATGTGAAATACTTATATACAAAAAAAATGAAAGTATCCAATGTATTATCAAAAGATAGCGAGTAGGAAATTACCAAATAATGTTTCGATGGTGGAGTAAGTAGTCTTGTCCGAAAGCCTCAGGCGAAAAGACAGCTTAAAAGTAACAAGATTCTGAAAGAAATTCCTAAAAGATATTTCCAACTCTTTGTGCACACATAAATAAGTAGAATGAGCAGCCTTCACGCGACCATTTATAATGTAATAGCTTTTGTTCTGTTGAAATAAATTTTTCCAGTCTTTAATATTTTTATTGAAAAGTACAGCCTGGATATTTTCCCCTATAAATTAATATAAACTGAATTTTAAATTAATTAAAAATGTATAAGTAATAAATTATATCAAAATAAATATACAAAATAAGCCTACCTCTTCGTCACCAAATGTTAAATGCCAACACAAACTCTTTCCTTTGTCGTTCTTATATTTTTTTATTGGTCCTCTTCGAATAAATAATACCTTAATTACATATTTGAAGGTCAAACGGTTTAAATTTATTTATTGGGACATATTATTTTTTTAAATTTGGTTTCGTTACGTTACGTGAGATACCTACAATGTATAAATAAAAGCTGCAAAATATCATCTAATAGCTGAAAATTAATATTGTTACACTAAAATTACTTGAAATACTACAAACCATTGATCTCTAAATATATACAATTTAAACATAATACTACGTCAATATAAAAGACTTTGATATCTAAACTAAAACTATGCAGAAAAATTAAGAAGTACGACACAAAAATAATTACAATAAAGTTAAGATGTTATTGTTTTTCTCTCTAATTCATATACATCGCCTTAAAGCATTACTCAATTACGAAAAAACAGGAACAATAGAGAGAACTAATAATACCTTTGGAGAAAATTACTTCTTTCTACACCATTACCTTTAGAGAACAATAAATAATGTGAAACAATTGCATCTTTTATAGGAATAACTGTCTTATTCTTTTCCTACATGGATTCGTACAATAAAGCTGAATTCTATGCAAATGGGAGAAGATTAAATAAGGAAGCACATTATTGTCAAAAAAGGAATAGGCTAGAAAAAAAAAGTTAGCAATGAGGAGTAGACTCCAAAAGCCCAAACAGCCATATATTGTCCAACAAAAAGTAGGATAGAAAGAAGAAATATATTGTTATAAACAATAAAAGAAGAGAACAATATTGTAGAGAAAGAGAGAGAGGAAATTCTTATTGAATTTTGGGATGAATTACAATGGAAGAGGACTTCTCTAATTATAGGGAAAGAGTAACTTAGCCACCAAGTAACAAACCCTAGAATCTCTCTAGAATATACACGTTCACCATAAATAGAATTCTATTTATAACACTCCCCCTTGAATGTCTATTCAACAAATAATGTGCCTCATTAAAACCTTAACTAAAATAAAATCCAATGAAAAAAATTCTAGAAAAGGAAAAAGAGTACACGTGTTTAGAAATGCGCCTTTTGGTTGCCTCGTTAAAAATCTCGCAAGGAAAACCCAGTGGGACAAAACCTTGTAAGGGAAAAAGAGTGCAACGCGCATTAACTCCCTTTGATGAGAGCATCAATTCACATCCTTGAGCCTTCGCATCCCAATCTTGTGTATTAGCTTCTTGAAGGTTGACGTTGGTAGAGATTTTGTGAACAAATCATCTATATTAACCTCAATGAATATGTTGCTCCTTGAAAAACCTCACTATCACATTATCATACTTATAGTTATAGCAAGATACATATGTGCACAAATAGCACCTAGGATATGGTACTTTATGACCAAGAATTGTATATGCTTTAAGCGATTTAAATTCTTCAGGGATCGCTATCACATTTTCATTTCATGCTAGACAAATAAGATATCGAAAACCGATTGCATATATCATTGACTTTATACTTTTAAGTGTTTGAACTGTAGGTTCAAAACTATATGTCTTTCATATGAAACTAATTCTACTTGAATTGTTTCTCCAGACTTAAGATCCTCATATATATTTAGCGCTATTATAAATGTCGTCGACAAACATTTTATATCGGTTCCAACCTCCTTATTTTCATATATACATGACATAGAGATCTCTTCACTCATATATGCAGGTACCTAAACCTCTCTTGAGATTTTATGAAGTGTTATGTCATGTGATCTTCTAGATCACTGCCTCCTTTATTATGATCATTTGTTCATCTTCTTTATCAAGAGGTTTATTTGAAACCGAGTTGTCTATATCGCTTTAAGCGTACCATAGACTCTGTCCTTCTGGACTTAATGGGAGCATTTGCAATGAGAATATAGTTACTTTCTTTGGGTCAGCAAATGCGTCTGCATGCTTTGCAATATACTGCAGATGAATTATCTTTTTATTAAATTCAAGTTCATATTATCTTATTCGAGGATCTAGATGTACAAATGACAATTCATTTCACGTAACTTTTTCTCAACTGTTTATTATATCTCTCCCTCATGTTAGAAAAACTAACTTGTTTCCTCAACTTTGAGAACCCATCTTTATGCGTTATGGTATTAGTCAAAATATACCCCGCACATCAATAATAATAAGAAGATAGAATTATTTGGTTCCTGACCCTGAACCACTTGTGAGTGGAGAAAATAATATACTTTGGTATATAATGTATATCAAATTGATATAGATAACTTTGTTCTCATAAACAATTGTTTAGCAATTAAGTGGAGGCACTCAATAAATCATTTTGCTAAACCAACTGTGATGTAAACCAATTTATCAAGATGAACTATCTTGAATAGACAATCTGGAAATTATGCTCTAAATTAAATTATTGAGCAAGTTACCATGCAAACAACAGATTGCAGGTTAATAATAATTGCACATGTAACCATCTCATAGATGCATCTTATGTGGTATACATGGCAGTGAATGGGCCCTTATTCACCTTTGATATTTCCAGCATTCATGGGACTCAATCCCAATTTTAGTTGGTCAATTAATTAATGAGAACAAGTAACATAAGAGAATTCATAAAGAACTTTCTAGTTCTTTAATATT
>ML359452.1:0-45069 GCA_005239505.1 Nicotiana paniculata
TCAATTGATTTATTGGGATTTTTATAGGACGATACGACGAGTAAAAATCACATGCTCACAACAAGGAAGAAGCAAATCATATGAATAAATCACAAAGATACCATCCTGATAAAATTCCCACTGCGGTACTCAACCCGGTCCAAACATATCAAATCACAAATATCACGAGGACCTCGTCCTCAACTCTGAATCACATACCGAAAATATATCATACCAATTGAAATTCCTCACTAATTCATCTCAGCTGATAAAATCATAACGCTAGCTGATCTCACATCTCGATGGGGTATCAAATCACAACTCGTAAACAAAATACTCAGGNTCTATAATGAAATACAATCGGTGCCCCCTTGTAACACATCAAAACATACATGTGTGATAATATCTGGCACATCGTCCTTCGGCCTACTATATGCAACACATCCACGGGTCGAGCCTCCCCTTCTTAGGTGCCCTCTACTCACCTGAATACCCTGCTACCCTACACCTACCTGAATCCTGGGACAATCTCTCACCCTGTGGCTAACATCTCCACACTGAAAACAATCTCGTTGCCGTCAAGGCTGTGGAAAAACACACAATACGAACCCCCTGAGACCCATGAGTACCTGAAATCCCATGCGAAGCTGGTAATGCAAACCGAATTGGTTGACTACAAAAATTCTACCATGTTGTACCTTCCCTCCATACTACGGACCAGTAGTTTCGATCTACGAGGCCTCATTGCCTCCCTGAAATTTCTCCCTGATCTCGCCTGACCTCTCGCTCCTTGTCCCCCATGCTCTCTAACCGGAGAGCGATCCCCACTACCTGCTGAAATGAGGCATCCTACTCTAACTCTCGAGTCCCCCTGAACCGAATATCATGTCTGAACCTCTCAAAACTCTACGGACTCATATCCTAACTGAAACAACCAAACGAGGTGTATAGCTGGCCAACTCACTGAATCTAACGGCATACTCCAATAGGGACATAGCGCCCTAATGCAACTGCTCAAACTCCGCGTGCCGTACATCCCGAAGGAACTGAGGTACAACGTCTCTCAAAGCATCTCCGAAAGACTGAATCCATGCTAGTGAAGCTAACTCGCCAGGTCACCCCAACTCATATGCCGCCACCACTGATCCACCCACTACTTTGAACCTGAGACGTGACAAAGCAATCCCGCTCGTCTCCACATTACCCAAAGTACGAAGAATATAGTGACACTCCTCCAGAAAACCCTGGGCATTATCTGCCGCCAATCCACTGAAAGATAGAAGGGTGGTACTTCCAGTACCTCTCAATTCCAAGGTATTCTTCCTCCGATGCTGCTACCCTAACCATGGTTGAACTGAAACCAGATGTCGTGTTGTCATGACAACGGGTACCTGACCAACATGATCTCGCTACTCAAGAGTGTAGACGGTGGGAGTTTGAACTCCTTCCCTGATCTGTGAAGCAACTGGTGCACTAGAATCAACCCTGCCTAAGTTGATGTACCAATTGTACTCAAAATTGCGCTCAGGTCTCCTGAAGTCCGGGGTAGCAACACCCAGTACCTATCCCCCAACTAGAACTACTGGCGACTCCTCAATGACTGATCTGGTAGGCATCTCAACTGCGGCACGTGCTCCTCGTCGATCTCTGCCTCTGACCCTTGCGACATTTACTTTGGGGTAACATCATCAGGAACCGTCGTTTGTGTCCTCACCATCGGTGAGAGAATGGAAAGATAATTTCAAACTAAAAGATCAATAAACTCGCATGATAGGAATGAAGGGAATGGAATTGTCCTAATAGTTTCGTAGCCTCTCGAATATAAGTACATACGTCTCTACACCGATCCGCAACACTCTACTAAACTCACTTATGATTCGTAGCACCTATGAACCTAGAGCTCTGATACTAACTTGTCACGACCCAATTTTCCTCCGTTGGGTATTGTGATGGCACCTAGTCTTAGGAACTAGGTAAGCCTAGAAGTTACTGAATATCAACAATAAATAAAGGAAAACTCTCAGTCTTGATATAGAATCTCAACAGAATGTACAAACTTTCCAAAACCGGTAGTACAAGTCATAAGCTCTACGAATCTTCTATAACTTCTAAGTACAACTGTTTGGAAATAGATACAATAGTGTATGAATAATAAATACAAAGAAGGTGACTTCGACGCCTGCGAACGCAGCAACAGGTTACCTTGAGTCTCCTCGGCAATCATCCACACAGCTACTACAATATGAACCTGGATCTGCACACAAAAATGTGCAGAAGTGTAGTATGAGCACACCACAACGGTGCCCAGTAAGTATCAAGACTAACCTCGGTGGAGTAGTGACGAGGACTAGTCAAGACCCCACTGGTCTACAAAATAAATAACATGAATATAGAAATGACAGAACATTACGTCTATCTAAGACTTCACGGAATAATTCACAACAATGACAATATAAAGTGGGAGGAAATTACATAAATCAATCACGAAACAGCACAAAAGTACGCAGAAAGATAGACAGCAAAACAAGTTGAATCGAAAGGAAACACAACACAACAGGGAACACCAATAACTCAACTCCACGTCAGTTTGTTCACATCGGGCCTTAGCCATTAAAATCCATAACTGGTAAAAATCTTTAAAGAGCAGTTCATATGAAAAACTTTTGCAAATAAAATTATTTTAGTATGAGGGAGTTTCCTTTGAAAACATACTTTCTCCGAAAGTAGAGATAAGTATATTTAATAGAGAGAATTACGTAAAACATAGTTTCTTTCAAAATACGAAACTTCCCAAAGATGATTTCCCAATAAATGACTCCAAATATCATTTTAGGCAAAACTAGTGCTTTTCAAATATACCTTTGATGTAAAAGTCATTCAAGTTTAATCATTTCAAAACCATTTATTTTTCAATAATACTTTTCAATAGAATCCCCTGATAAAAATCTCCTCAAGATTTATCCACCAGAACTCAGTCCGTAACTCAAAAATTGCCATGAAGTACATGAGGAATATCAATTCTTGCCAATAAATACAGTAAGAGATCTGTTGGAATATCCAAATTTTGAACAACGGATTAGAATGAAAAGACAAGTGCATGGCATCACCCTTCGTGCTTTTACTCTCATCCTCACCAAAACAAGTGCACGACATCACCCTTCGTGCTTTACTCTCATCCTCACCAAAACAAGTGCACGGCATCACCCTTCGTGCTTTACTCTCATCCTCACAATGCAACAAATAAATACACGGCATCACCCTTCGTGATTTACACTCCTCCTCACCCAAACAATATCAAGAACAACAATTTGACAAGGAACATCAACAATATGAACCATAAATCACAACATCCCGGCAAGGGAGTCAACAATACAAACTATATCATAAACAGATTAAACAGTAATAGAAACCATAACACCCCGGCAAGGGAGTCAAAAGTGCAAACAACATATTCAACCAAGGAATAATAAGAGAAACCACACGATCCCGGCAAGGGAAACAGCTATAACCAATCTCACCTAAACAGTTAACTTTACGGAATAAAATGCAGCTTAAGCACCAACCCAGTAATATGCAACATCAAGGAAATATCAACCACATAAATATTTATCAACTAAACTCAAGTACCAAACAAGGAAAAAATCATATAAATCACAATGTAAGACTCACGGGCATGCTTGATACCAACGAACGGATGTCCAAACTACAGCTAAACAACTATACAGCTAGATAGCACTAACATAGTCAATTTGGTAGTTTTAGGGAGAAAATATAGAATGGAGATAGGAGTGGTAAGAGATTCAGTTAAGTCAATTAAGATCAAATAGCCAACAAAGGAATCCAAAAGCAATTCATTTGAATCTAAGCAGGAAAGGATGAAATTAACAACCAAGGATTCATGTATCAATTACAACGCATAAACAGGTAACAGAAGAACCTACGAATCCTAAAAGGCCAATCTAATTGCAAATAAGTACGAGTACACTCGTCACCTCGCATACTCGGACTACAATCAACAAGGAAGATTCAATCCTAAGGGGTAGCTCCCCCACACAAGGTTAGGCAAGATACTTACCTCGACTCCAAGAATCCAAATCAAGCCTCTAGCACTGTTTTTCCTTTCGAACCCGACTCCAAATCAATCGTATCTAGACATAATTGACCCAATAACATCAATAAATGCTAAACAATTCAATTCCAATGCTTAATTATAGAATTCCCAACATTCTTCCTAAAATTCCAAAAATCAACCCCGGGCCTATTTGGTAAAAAAATGAGGTTCAGACCAAAACCCGATCACCCATTCACCCACGAGACCGAATGTATAATTTGTTTTGAAATCCGACCCCAAAACAAGGTCAAATTTCAAAATATTAAAAAAGCCCTAACTCTACCCAAAATTCCCAATTTCTACCTTTGATTTCATGTTTTTAGGCGTAGAATCTAATGGGTGTTAATAAAAATGGAAGAAAACACGTGAAGGATTACTTACCTAAGAGGTTATGGTGAAGAAGTGCCTCAAAAATTGCCTAAGAGCTTTGGAGGAGAAGAGTTTTACGAAAATGGTGAAAAATCCCGTATAAATTCTGTTTTTGGACATTTAAAATAGCTGGACGAATTTCTTCTCCGCGTTCGGCGGAGGCTTGGTTACACAGACCTATGCGTTCGCGGTTGTGAGGTCGCATTCCCACGGGGTAATTTACCCATCCCCCAGGTTCCCCCTTCTTAAGTTGTGCGTTCGCGACCTAAATGGTGTGTTCGCATAGCTACAAATAGACTACCCTCCGCGATCGCATTCTCCTGGGTCCGTTCGCACAAGCCTAGAACTAACCTGGCCCCCAAACCTCTATAACCCTATGCGTTCGCACTCCCTTGAGTGTGTTCACATAGGGAAAACTCCTGGACACCAGCAAGAACACTTCAAACACCAGATTTTTAGCCTAACAATCATCCCGACGCCTATCCAAATCTCACCCGACCCCTCGGGGCTCAAAACTAAATATGCACACAACCTAAAAATCATCTTACGGACTTGTTCGAGTAATTATACCACAAAAATAACATCAAAAACAACGAATTAAACCCCAAAATCAATGAAATTTGTTAAAACTTCTTTAAACTTCAATTTTTCCATTTTTGATCTGAATCACGCCAAACAAAGTCCATTTATTTCCAAATTTCACAGATAACACAGATAAAACATATTGAACCTGTTCCGAGCTCCAGAACCAATATACGGGCCCGATACCACAGGTTTCACCTCAAATTTTATTTTCAAAAACCTTTATATTTTTCAGAAAATAATTTTCTTTAAAAATTTCTTTCTCGAACTTGGGACCTCGGAATTCGATTCCGTGCATACACCCAAGTCCCATATTTTCCTACGGACCCTCCGGGAACGTCAAATCACAGGTTCGGATCCGGTTCCAGGTCTCGGTCCGTTTACCAAAAACGTTGACCGAAGTCAACTTTATTCAAATTTCTAACACAAAAATTATCATTTTATCAGTTTTTCACATAAAGGCTTCCCGTCTACACGCCCAGGATGCACACGCAAATTGAGGTGAGATAGAAGGAGGTTTTCACAACCTCGGAACATAGAGTTAGCTAGAAATATACGGAATGACCTTTTGGGTCATCACAATACTCTGGAACCTGCCCAATATGAACCCTCTGCTTAGGAGTACGAGCTGCGGGAGTCTGTGTCCCTCCCCCGGCCTGGGATGTAGCTGGAGCTATCGGCAGTAGTCCCGCCTGAGACAGAGTACTGAAGGCACTCAAAAACTGAGCCAATGTCTCCTGGAGGGCTAAAGTAATAGTAGGGACCTCCTGTGACCTCTCCTCTGCCTCTGATCTAGCCGGTGCTCGGGCTGCACCGCGTGCTCGTCCTCTGCCCCGACCCCTGCCTCTGGTGGCTCTGCCTGGGGGCTCGGGTTCCTGGTCATCAGTACGTCCAGTACGGGTACGAACCATCTGTAAGCAAGAATAGAATAGAGTTTAAGAATTTGATGACAGAAACTAGCACGAAAAGGAATTCCAAAGAATCTGATTGTTCTTAACAGTTACATAGCCTCTCGAAGATAGATACGGACGTCTCTGCACCGATCCGCGAGACTCTAATAAATCGGCTCGTGACTTGTGACTCCTATGAACCTAGACACTCAGATACCAACACGACCCGAATTATCCTCTGAACGGTCTCGTGACGGCACCTAGTCTTTACGACTAGGTAAGCCTAAAATTTGTGGAAAATAAGACAAATCATAATAGAAACAGTAAAGAAGAAGCAATACTATAAAATTTAGCCGCTCGGCATTTACAGCTTCTACTTTCCCAAAACCCGGAACATCACAAAGTCACAAACTCTTAACTATTGTAGCTCTATACAAAGGAATAAGGAAAATTTATCTATATATCTCATATATCTATACTAGAGTAGGAAGGGGACTCATGAGATCCTACGGGTGCAAAAGAATTACCCCGCGGTCTCCTAAGCAGCTGCTAAGATGTGCCTAGCCACTGAACTGTGCACTGGTACCTGGATCTGCACATGGGGAAAACATGCGCAGGAAAGGGCATGAGTACTCCACATTTGGTACTCCATAAGTGCCAAGCCTAACCCTAGTCAAGTAGTGACGAGGTCAGGTTGAGGCTCTACTGAGTTTTAAAACAAGTCAATTATAAATTTAAAATAGTGAAATATAGATAAGCAATGATAAACAGGATTAATGGAAACTGGAAGAATTAATAACAGAAAGAGAGCCCTCGGTTCAGCACAGCATATATCTCAACAGTAAATATGCAATGCAGTACAAGGGGAAAGTTCCCGGATCTCAGTCCGTAGTCCTAGTTTAAATATGCTATGCAGTACAGGGGGAAAGCTCCCGGATCTCCGTCCGTAGTCCCAATTTAAATATGCATTGCAGTACAGGGGGAAAGCTCCCGGATCTCGGTCCGTAGTCCCAATTTATATATGCAATACAGTACAGGAGGAAAGCTCCCGGATCTCGGTTCGTAGTCCAAATTTACATATGCAATGTAGAAGTATGTCGGATGCGGCTTAATTAAACAGTTCAGGAAAAACAACAAGCAAGAATATAGTAAAACTACCTAAGCTTGGTGTAACTAGTAGCAAATAAGAGGAAATCAAGTAAGGACAGGTAGGCATGCTTATTCTTAAGCTAACTACTCAGCTAAGACAGCAAACATCAATATAGGAATGAAAATGACTGATGCCATGGAAGGAAAAATGGAATTTTAGCAACAATGACCTGTGTACGCACTCTTCACCTCACGTACACGGCGTCCACGTAACAAAATCAGTATAAAAATGCCTAAGTGGAAGTCCCCAATACAGAGTTAGGCAAGCCACTTACCTTGACTGCGCTAATCAACTCAATACAATGCTCTTGCCACGAGTATCCAACTCCGGGTGGCCCAAATCTAGTCAATTTGATTGCATAGTGTAAATATCATTTCAAGGAAACATAATAACTAATAAGTTCGAAGCTAATACGCGAAATTTGGAAATTCGCCCAAAACGTCCTCCAGGCCCACGTCTCGGAATCGGGTAAAAATTATATTTCCCGATCACCCATTCGCTCGTGAACTCACTCGAACAAGAATCAACAAAATCCGACGTCTAAATCTCCCTTAATCCTCAGATTTCTACTTGGGGAAGTTTCATGCCAATTTCATGGTTTTTCATCCAATTTCATTGAATAGATTGAGGAAATTGATAGAGATTATTGATATACAAATGGATTAAGGTTAGAAAATGTTACCTATGATTCTCCTCTTCAAATTCCACTGAAAATCACCAAATACCGAGCTCTCAATCGATTTTGGAGTTATGAATTTCAAACCCTCGGATTTTGGTATAACCAACCCAGGGATTTCGCACCTGCGACATTGGGATCGCACATGTGGTGCCGCACCTACGGAAACACAATCGCAGGTGTGAAAACTCATTAAAAGGCCTAGGGTCGCACCTACAGTGGCTGGGTCGCAGGTGCGGCTCCGCACATGCGGATATTCTTCCGCACCTGCGAGTCTGGCCAGCCTGAACTACGTCCGCACCTGCGTGCACCCCCTTCGCACCTGCGTGTCCGCACCTGCGGAAAAACCATCGTAGGTGCGAGACACTAGAACCAGAAATGGTTCAGCTGCACTTAAAGTTCCAAATTCACCCGTTAGGCATCCGAAACAATCCCGAGTCCCCGGGACCTCAACCAAACCTACCAACTGACCCTAATACCTTGTTCAAACTTGGCCGAGCCTTAAAAACACATCTCATAACATCAAAATATGCATAGATTCAAGCCTAAGAACTTATGAAATTTCTAGAATTCACATCTGATGCGGAAACACGTCAAAACATATCCGAATGACCTCAAATTTTGCACAAGGTCACAAATGGCATTACGGACCTGCTGCCGCTTTCAGAATTCCATTCCGAGTCCGATATCAAAATTTTACCCATCGGCCGAAATCGTCGAAATTCTAACTTTCGCCAATTCAAGCCTAAATCTACAACCGACCTCGAAAACACATTCCGACACGCTCCTAACCCCGAATCACCCAACGGAGCTAACGGAGTCGACAAAATTCTATTCTGGATCCTTCTTCACACAGCTCTAGCTACGGCCTGATTTCAAAGGCTAAAATCCACATTTAAGGACTTTGTTTCCAAAATCACTCCGAATTTTACCACTCAATACTCCGACAAGTTTCAATAACATAAATAGACATGAAGAAGCAGTTATTAGGGGATCGGGGTTCAATAACATAAATAGACATGAAGAAGCAGTTATTAGGGGATCGGGGTGCTAACCCTCAAAACGACCGACCGGTTCGCACACCGGAGGTCAACATGCCTACTTGGCATAACTAAGGTATTTTAGTAATGTCCTGAAAGCTGAGCAACATGATTGCCGAAAAGTAATTGTACTGCAGCTGTTACATAAAATTTTTAGTAATTTGACAAAACTACCCTCGCGTATATCATCATGCATCAGACCACTTTTTAAAGTTTTATTTTTGCCCCTGTTTTTATTCTTTATTGCATAGTTGCATGTACGTATTTTTGTTTTGAGCACAATTAAATAGTTATGGAAAACAACAAATGTAGTTTCAGTTTGAAGTTTCGTTTTCTGTGAAATCTTCAACACATTACATTTTCTCTCTCTTTCTCCTAATCTCTTTTTCACTTCTGACTCTATTTTAATGATATGATTGTATAACCTGTTATATTATAAGTATTACTCATAGTTTATAAATTATTTCAATTTTCAAGTAATTATCAATTAATACTTATTTTCAATGTGTGTATGAACGGAGATGCTCAAGACGAAAGCAATCGGGAATACAGTGAAAGGAAAAGCTGAAGAATCCACAGAGGCTATAAAGGAAAATGTTAATAAGAGTGTAGACAATAAATTGTGTCAGACCGAAAATATTGTAACAGTCGTAATATTTTATTTTAAATATTTGAGTGTTACAATCTCTATGAATCATCTGATTCTTTTTTTCAATAATAAATAAATTCAAGGGCCTTTGAGCTTGATCTTGAATCTATATTTGTTTCCACGAACGATGATCTTGAATTCAACTAGCACAAATTTGGTTTGAACTCGTACTCCTTGAATCTTGACTTATCCTTCGTTCTTGAGCTTGAACTTGATTTCTTGAGCTTGAAGTTCTTTGTTCTTGAGCTTGAACTTGATTTCCTGATTGCTTGAAGCTTGAAACTTTTCGAGAAATTTGCGGTGTTTGATCCACGAGCTCTCTCTTGCTTCTTGTTATAACTTCTTGTGTCTTTTCTGGGTTATGAAGACCCGTATTTATAGTTGTGGGAGGGAAGAGTTATGATAAGAACAAACTCTTTCCGACTAATCAAATTAAAGTGTGACAAGGCCACATTTGATTGGCCAAAACATGTCACTTGCACATGTGGCGTAGTTTTATTGGCTCTTTAATTTGACTTGGCATGTCTTGTCATTTTGACACGTGACAAAATCCTATTGAATCTTCTGTTTGACTTGGCACGTCACGACATTTGACACGTGGCACAAAACTGGGCCTCTAGGAAGATGACATCTTGGGATTAATGAAGTGGGTTCATCACTTTATCCGTATTAAATGGGTTACCCCAATAAATTAAGACTTATTTATTTAAAGAATTTTTACCTCCTATAGCAAAGGTTAACACCTTATTTATTTTAAATAAATACCATTTAAAAAAATTATATTCTATAGCTACCTTTTAATGTTTATAGAAAAAACTTTATTTATGGTTACCTCCTACCCTTAAGCCACCATATACCCTATTTGTTATTTTTCTCTCTCCTTTTTCATATTTTTCTCTCACATAATTACAGTATTTGATGTAAACTTCTCACTCCCACATTCTATCTCTCTCTAATTTGATACACGTCATTCTCTTCCCCCATTGCCAGAAACCACGATTCTGCAACTCAAAAATCTCTCTCACCCACATCGCTTAGATCTTCCCCATTCCAAGTCACCACACTAATTTCATATACGCCATCTCCATTGCGGCGAGATTAAAGGCACTGGCCAAGAATGGATTTGACACTTGGAGAGGGATTGGCAGTTGATGGTCTACTGCTAGAGAGAAGAATCCTCCAAAACGATATGCAACGTCTTGCCGTGGTTTTTGCTCGTCTACTGTACAGGTTGAGTGGGAACAGTGAGATTCAGGATTTTTAAGGGTTGAGAGTTTCGAGTCAGAATCTTGACCTTCTTGACGAGACGACATTAGGGTTGTTCTAGAACAAAGACGACAGAGCTGGGGGCTGAGTCTATGAGACCTTTATACAATACATATTTAGACCTTCATATGTATGTAACAGATTGTATTAATATGTATTCAGGTGTATTCATATGTATTCAACATATTGTATTAATCTGTATTCAACATCTTGCATCCATATGAATACAACAAGTTGCATTCATATTAATTTAAGAGGTTGTATTCATATTTATTTCAACAAGGTATTTGAATACATGTATTTAATATTCAGAGATCATATACAATCCCTGATACAAAACGTCATTTTGTATTTAGTTGTATTTATATATATTCAAAAAATAAAAAAGAATTAGTTCTGATGAATGAAATATTACATCTTCTTACAATACAATCATATTGTATGTATATAACAGATTGTATTTATCTGTATTCAGATGTATTCGAATACATATATTTAATATTAAGAGATCATATACCAACTATGTATTCAGATTGTATTCATCTGTATTCAGAGATCATGAATTAATATAAAGTTCGTATTGTAATTATGTATTCAGATTTAATACACCAACTAAATATATAGTTGGTATACGATCTCTGTTTTATTTAATAGATCATGAATTCTCTGTTTTATTTGTTGAACAAAGAAGCACACACGAAAAAAAACAGAAAAGGAAAGAAACAGATTTCGCGTATATGATTTCTATTTTATTTAATAGATCATGAATTCTCTATTTTATTTGTTGAACAAAGAAGCACACACGAAAAAAGACAGAAAAGGAAAGAAACAAATTTTGCGTAAGAAAACGATTATGGGTGATGTAATTGGGTTAGTTGAGTTATATTAGGAGTCTATTATGTTAATTTATACACTTTCCATTAAAAAAAATATGTCAAGCCTGGAATTGCGCAGTTTACGTTACGACATACAGTTGAATGCAGTCACATACACCCACATACATTTGTCTATCCAGCTATAGTCCCATGTTTCACGCTGACTTTTTACTGTATTCACGAATACAGTAGCTTAAATACATCGAATACACTAAAAAAACTGAAAACATAGCTATAGAAAGTAATATATTAAATGGTAGCTACAACTAGCTAATAACCACTAAACAATAGTAGTTTGTGAAAAATATCCATATATGTTGGACTTATATAATTAATACAATTATATTAGCCCAATAAATTTATTTAAACTAATATATCTTGAATTTAAAATATAGTCCAAATTATTTTACGAATTTAATTACAATAAATTTTAAATGCCTACGAAGAGCATGAACACCACGAACTGAATTTAAACTTCAACATTTCAATACACAGAGACATTAGCTCTTCCTAATTATAAAAGAAATAATTAAGAATTGTTTTTTCTTTTTTAGTTTGCTGAAACCGCAAACAGAAGCTTGCGAGTTTGTTGTATTTCTGTAGTTGGGAATATGACTTCATTATGTTGTTTTCTTGAGTATGGAACAAATGTACACTGATTAATTATTACTCTCTGATTTATTTTATATGACTACTTTTCCTCTTTTTACTTTATTAAAAAAATGATATATTTATAAATTTGAAAATGATTTAACTTTAAACTTCTTATAATACTTTTAGTGTAACGATTCGGCCGATCGTTTTGAGAATTTAAGCTCCGTCGGTAGCATAACACCTTGAGAAGCTTCACATTGTGTATTTCCACCTGCGTATATGGTCGGAGTCAGTTACAGGATGATTCGGAGTCGAATTGGAAGAAGGATTCTAGTTTTGGAAGCTTAAATGGAGAAATTTGACCGAAATTTGAATTTTGTGTAAACGGCCTCGGAATGAGTTTTGGTTGATATCAACAGCTTCGAATGGTGATTTTGGACTTAGGAGTGCATCCTGATTTGGATTTGGAGGTCCATAGAGTAATTTGAGGCATTTCGGCGAAAGTTAAGTTGAAGTTTGAAAAATGGAGAAGATTGATCAATAGTTGACTTTTGGGATATCGGGGCCGGAATGCGATTATGAGAGTTGGAACAGCTCCGTGATGTTATTTCGGACTTGTCTGCAAAACTTGGCGTTATTCCGGCTTGAATTGATAGGTTTCGGCACGATCTTAGAAGTTGGAAGATTTGAAAGTTCATAAGCTCGATTCATGGTGCGATTTGTAGTTTCGTCTTTGTTTGATATGGTTTGAGGTCTCGAGCGGGTCCGTGTTAGGTTATTGAACTTATTGGGTATGTTCAGACGGGGTCTCGAGGGGCTCGGGTGAGTTTCAGATAGGTTTGGGTTGTGTTGCTTCGTTTTTGATGTTTCGGCGTCGTTTCTTCAAGCATAAATGGTACCACATTAATCAAATAAGCTCCAATTTCTGTTTTGATTGAAGCATTAGATCCGTATCATAATTACGGATCTATAGCAAAAAGAATCGTCGAATTTAGACATCGTATGAGGAAGTTATGCTCATTTTAGTGTCGGAGAAGAGATCTGGTGCTGGTGTTTCGCAGATGCGAAGTTGTATCCACATCTGCTGAGCCGCTGGTGTAAAAAATGGTCCGCAAAAGCGGAAATGGCAGCTGGAAATACGCATGTGCGGTCATTTTTTCGCAAATGCGAAAATCCCTGAGTATAAAAAAATCAAATCGCGTCATTTTAGTATTTTGAGCATATCTTGAGTTCTAGAGCTCCGATTGAGGTGATTTTTGCGGCGTTCTTCTCGTATTTTCATGGGGGTCAGTATATAAGTGTAATTTTTGTATTTTAATATGATTACAGAAGTTCATTTTTTGAATTAATCCATATTTTGATTCAAAAATTGTGAGTTTTTATCAAAAACTTTTCTAAAGAGAATAATTGTGTTTGAACATCGATTTGGTATCGGAATTTGATGAAATTCGTATGGTTGGACTCGTAATTGAATTAGTGTTCGAATTTTATAAATTTTATCGGGTTCCGAGGTGCGGACCTGGGGTCGACTTTTGGGTCAATTTTCTAGATTTTAGTAAAAATTGAGACTTTATGATCCGGAATAGTTCCTTATGAGTTTTACTTGTGTTTTAAAGTTATTTTGATTGGATTTGAGCCGTCCGGAGGACTTTTCACCTGAGAATTCTATTTTAGAGTATCGGGTTGTCGTCTTTGAGGTAAGTATCTTGCCTAACCTTGTGTTGGGAAATTAGCCCTTAGAATTTGAGTCTTCTATGTTGATTGTAGTCCGTATACGCGAGGTGACGAGTGTGTGCTCGGAATTATTTGTAGAAGGTTGGCCTTTTAGGATTCTTAGGTCCTTATATTCTCTGTGAATGAAGTTGTATTTGTTAAGATTGAGTTTCTGACTACTAGTTTCATCTCTACCTGCTTAAATTAGGATTACTTGCTTTTAAATTCACTCTATTGCTTATTTGACTCCTAATTGACTTAATTGAAAGTTTTACCTCTTCTATCGTTATGCCATACTTCTCATAAACAACCTATCTAATTGAAATTGGTATTATCTTATCCTATAATTGTTTAACCTTGATTGGAGTTACGAGTATCTTTTACTGCTTACCCTATTTGAATTGTTGAATATCTCCATAATTGCTCGACCTCATAAGGAGTTTTAGATAACTTATATCTTAGTCGGCTTGTCCTTACTTGGAATTATTTGACTTGTGTTGGCTTCTCATTGTTGGCTAGAATATTGTGGATTCATTGCTACATCTTGTTTTGCCCAATTTAAGTTGTTCTCTTTACACTTAGCATTCTTTATCGTGATTATTCCTTGTGAACGACGTTTTACTGTTTCTTTGTGAATTGAAGTTCTTGTATTGATTTATTCGTCGTGCTTTGTATTATTGTCATTGTTGCTTTGCATTTGATATGGTGATGTACGAGTTTTCTGCCGTGCTATAATTGTTGTCTTTGGTTGTTGCACTACATATTTAAATTGGGGAATACAGACGTATTCTAGGAGATCCCCCCCTGTACTGCATATTTAAATTGGGGACTACGGACGTATTCTGGGAGATCACCCCTGTACTGCATATTTACTTTGGGACTACGGACGTATTCGGGAGCTCCCCCAGCACTGCATATTTACTTTGGGACTACAGACGTATTCCGTGAGATCCCCCAACACTGCATATTATTTTGGGACTACGGACGTATTCCGGGAGATCCTCTGTATTGTGTGATAAATTCAGAACTACGGGACGGGATCCCGGTAGATTTTATCAAAGGAATTATGTTTGAAAGAAAATTATTTGGAAAGTCCAATTTGAAAAACAATTATCTTAAATAAAACTATGTTCGAATGACATTCCTTTGAAAAAGAATATTTGAAAAATGTTTATGTTGAAAAAAATATGTTTAAAGGACACTTTCTTTGGAAAAGTATATTTGAAAAGCTTTTATCTTGAAGAAAACTGTGTCTGAGAGACATCTATTGGGAAAATTATATTTCAAAAGAATTTCCCTTTAAAAAGGATATTACCTCAAAGTTTTCAATATAGGAACTTGCGGGTGAAAGTTTACACTCGAAGATTTTGACAATTTTAATAGTATTTGTGGCTAAGGCCTGGTGTGGAGACTAATGCGGTGTTGAATTACTACTTGTCCTTAATGTTTTGTGATTTTGCGGACTTGGGTTGTGTTCCCGTCCATTATTCTGTGTATTATTATGATGTTCCATCGTTAATTGTTGTATTTCCTTCTACAATGTAGTTGTTATGTTGTTAACTATATTGTGTGGTCATTAGATAGGTGTCATGCCCTGTCATTCCTATATTTATGCCTGTTAATTTATTAGACCAGTGGGTATCTTGACTAGTCCTCGTCAGTACTTCACTGAGGTTAGTCTTGATACTTACAGGCACCGCTGTGGTGTGCTCATTCAACACTTCTGCACATTTTTATGCAGATTCAGGTATCTATCGCTAGTAGCTGTGCGGGTCCTTGCTAAGGAGACTCAAGGTAAACCTTTTGTCGCGTTCACAGGCTTTGGAGTCACCTTTCTATTCTGTATTTACACTGTTTTACTTACTTCTGAACAGTTGTATTCAGAAGTTGTAGTAAACCTTATAGAGCTTATGACTTGTACTACCGGGTTTTTGGAATATGCATTGTATAAAGAATTCTTCATTTAAAAAAAAAATATATCATATCTTTTATTTATTATTGTTGCTATTCCATGAATATTAGATTTACCTAGTCCTTAAGACCAGGTGCCATCGGAGGAAAATTTGGGTCGTGACATTTAGTGATGTATTTTTATAGCTATAAAAAAGTCATTTCATGTTTAACAACAATTGTTCTAAAGATACTTGATATGTGTCAAAAAATGTTTTTCGAAGTACATTATACATTTTGAACTTAAAATGTATCAATTCAATGTTTGTAATTGAGATTTGAACTCGCATAAATACTCTATTCCTAACTATGTAAATATGCTTAAGCAGAAGGGGGAAAAAATTATAACGAAAAGAAATAAATGAAATTGAAAGTCCAAAACACCATAAAAATGAGATCGAGTAAGATAGAGCCGTGTATCTTTCCAGGTGTTGAATTTTTTAATATTTTTTTGTGTAACATTGAAATTTTTTAATACTTCATGATTATTATTTAATATTTTACTATTTAAAACTTCAACATTTTTTCCTATGAATCCACCAAATCGATTAAACTAAAAATAATTGATTGTATGATTTATTTATACTAGCTAAAAAAAGTAAATTGTAAATCCCATTGTCTATTATTATAAATATATAGAAAAATAACCTCAATATGTACTATAGTGCTTGGGCCCATGTTTAACATAGGCCATATATATATATATATATATATATATATATATATATATATATATATGCTGAATCATCTGGATATATAAATACAAGACAATGCATGACATGCAGCCGCAGCCTGTGATGTCACTATGCAACCATACACGTATTTGCATGAAGCTTAACCACGTACGAGAAATCTCAACAGCTTACGAGCATATTAGAGAATGACTAATTTTTCAACCACAAAAACATCATCAATTTATAAAAAGATAATGTGTATCCCTAAACATGAATATTATATTTACGTATTATATGTGTGTGTGTCATTTTTATATACCAAACACGTTATATAGCTACATGGTGTATTTGCATAAAAACAAAAATGCTTTGACACCATATATTATAACAGCAATGTGAACTCTCCCAATTAAATATTTGGTGTTGAAGATAACGAAGAAAAAGGAGCCTTATAAGCTTTATAATTCAAAGTTTGTTGAAGGCAATTAATCACCTCGCAAAAACAACTAATATAACAACATTCACGTACCAACTTTGCAATAAAAGAAATGCACTTTGTGTTTGTGGAGGGGGAGAAAGGAGTCTAATATCAATGACATCGCAAGTTTTCCCCACAAGCAAACCCTTGATTTGTTACAACTAATTACTGAATCACTATATTTTCTTAATTTGTAATAATTTCCTAAGTAATCTTACAATGGTGACGAGCTATAAGTTGATTTCTCTACTATATTAAACAAAGATTTAGCTGACAGGGAACAGGAACTTCAACGATATAATTTATTTTTTTCTCTTGAACTTGTATTTTTATATACAACAGTCAAATTGATGGAGACAAGTGGCGAGTTTTAATCAGGAGATTGTATCATCTTTTTAATTCGTAACGTACTTTTCTTAAGTATTTCTGTACTTTTCCTAAGTATTTCTTAGTTGCCAAAAAGATTGGATTGCCTCCTTGAGACCAAACAGAAAAAAGAACTGCAGGCTGCGGAGCTAAAATTTATGTTACTGGTTCAACTCAACCTAGTGATTTTGATCAGACTATATATTTATCTCAAAAAATATATTGAATATATAGTCTATTTAATAGGTAAACAAACCAAGGTAAGCAAAGCTGCCGAGCAAGGGGAGGGGATCTGAAGGTATTGAAATGTGTAACCATCTCAACTAATTAAAGTGTAATAGGTTATAACAGAGGTAGATTCAGATTTTAAAGATTATGAGTTCTTATAACGATCTCAAGTTATAATTGGGGCTCACAATCAAATATTCATAGATATTTAATAAATTTTTTAATATATATACAAGGACCTTGTAAAAGTTACTGGATTTTCGAAAACCTGCACGTTACCCTCTAGATCCGCCCCTGGGTTATAAAGTATGAAATCATCTTAACTAATTAAAGTTTAATAAGTTGCTGTGGTGAATAATTTTTTATTTTATTTAATGATATCTTCAACGTGTCCGGTGGGACCCGATTCGGCCAAATACGTGAATTTTTCATATTAGGTTATTTGACCTTGGATCTAAATAGTTACCAATATGAGAAGATAGAAAAGCATTAGCTGCTGAAAAAGAAAGCATTTACTTGCTAATAGGGGCTATAGCCTATATGTTGCTTGAACGGGCAGACACTATGTGAAAGTGAACGTACTCGTGCATACAAACAATTTGTGCAATGGACGATTTTATAAAAACAAGACTATATATACACGTAAATGCTAATGCTTGAAAAAGAAAATATATTTGAAACTGATAAAGATGTCAAAATATTGGTGGCCTGATAACAAAAAATAACGACATTAGGGCAAGTGTAATATGTGGAAATTACAAACAATATTTATATATTACCTACGTTTACGGTCTTCGATTGGCTGACCTCACAAGCTCCCCATTACGGAAATCTTCTTCTTCCACATATATACGTGTTGTTTAATTTAATTCAGATTAAATTATTTTCATTAGAAAAGTGGCTGCAAATGAGAAATAATGAAATTTTCTACACACAACTTCGCACTTGTTTCCTCTTCAATTATTCTAATCTCTACTATAAGCTTAGAGTGGCTTTCTTTAAAGTATACATAACAATAATAAAGACGACGAAAATGACTACAGTATATTTTATTTCACTTGATTAAAACTTTGTCTCTTAGACTTGGTTGCAAGCTTCTAAAAGGTGACACGGAGAGGAAAAACTGGATTTAGGCGATATGTTGATGATAGTTAACGTAATCAATAAATAATATTTATACAATTAAACTACTTATGTAATAGTTACAAGTCAAATTAGATAATAGCATTACCGTGTGAGTACATAATCGATTTGCTTTTAAAAAAAAGGGATATTATGGTATAAGAAGTTACATCAATTTTCACTAATATTAATAATCAAACATAAAGTAAATATAATTTCACATTTTATATCAGAATTAAATATCCTAATCATAAACCATGAAAAACGATGAGACGTTTCTTCCCTTGTTATAATTGGTAGGAGAAATCTAACCACCATACCGACCCTATTTTTAGACTTTGATGCAAAGGTCAAAACCATTAACTAGTTGCCACTTGTCCACGAACTTCTATCCAAGATTTTTCACATTTTCTTTTGTAAGGTAATCCAAAAGCTTCTTTTTAAAAAAAAAAAAAGAAGAAAAACTAAAGTCATTTTTCTTATTATACACTATATACGTGTTTTTTTCCAGATAATTTTTAAAATATTTCACCCTAAACACACAGCAAAGATGATGCATTGACATAGAATAAGGACGGTACCAAATACTATTGACTTCCATTTACTTCTCTTCTATAAATTAAGGATCATCATCTCATTTCTCCTATAGGGACCTACAAATACTGCACTTTTGCTTATATTATATAACTCTCTTTGTTTCATTCAAACAATTGCACCCTTTTAAGTAATCTTTTAGTACAAGTAGTAAAAAAAAAAACCAATGGGAAGATCACCAAATTCTGATAAAAATGGACTCAAGAAAGGTCCTTGGACCTCAGAGGAAGATCATAAGCTCATAGAATATATTCAAGTTCATGGTCCTGGAAACTGGAGTAGCCTCCCTAGAAATGCTGGTACGTGACAATATTTTCTTTTTAGTCTGTTCCGAAAAAGTTATGTTATATTTATGACTATAAATTTCAAAAATTTCCGTTCTTATATATCTCCTTGCCTAATATTCAAATTTTTCTAATAAATTGACACGAAAGTAGCACTTAATTGTTGTTTGAACCGGAGATAGACGATTTTATATTTTTTTTCTATCATACTGCTAATTAATAAGTGCTTTATTCTAATCTTTCATTGGAAAATTATTTTCAGGACTTCAAAGGTGTGGAAAGAGTTGTCGTCTTCGTTGGACGAATTATTTGAGACCAGATATTAAGAGAGGAAGATTCTCATTTGAAGAAGAAGAAACTATTATCCAACTTCACAGTGTTCTAGGCAACAAGTAAGATACTCTCTTAGTTCTTTTATTTCATTTCCTGTGACACTCTTTTTTAATTTGTTTCTAAGAAAATGACGCTTTTTATATTTAAAACTTTTTAATTTTAACATTTAATATTACTCTTAATGACACGCTTTATAATCATAAGAATCTTATAATATGTATTAGACCATAAATTTTAATAGTACTTTTAGTATGTAGCAAAATAATTTGCTTTCTTCTTTAAACCTGTACTTTATTTAAAGCTTATTATTGTTATTATTTTCAGATGGTCAGCTATAGCTGCTCGTTTGCCAGGAAGAACAGACAATGAAATCAAGAATTATTGGAACACTCACATAAGAAAAAGGCTTCTAAGAATGGGACTTGATCCAGTAACTCACAGCCCTCGTCTTGATTTATTAGACTTATCATCTCTCCTTAACTCTACACAATTTAACCTTTCAAGTTTACTTGGACTACAAGCATTTGTAAACCCTCAAGTCTTGGCACTAATTGCTACAAACCTTTTTACATCCCATACAGAAAATCCTGAAATGTTATTACAAAGACAACTTCAACAAAACCAATTACTGAACGCACAAATACAAAACCAAGAAGGGTCTCAAGTGTTGTTCCAAAAATTTCAAGAAAGTCAAATTTTAAATGCTCCAATAGAAAACAATACCCCAACTTTCCAACCTAATAATCAGTTCCAAAATCAGACTTCAGAAATACCAACATGCACTCCATCAAACTTGGGATCATATAATTTGGTGAATGGCCAAAATTTACAAGAAAATGTGATTCCACCTTTGCAAAACTATGGCCAAATTTTACAAGAAAACTCCAGCGGTCAAAATTTTAGCTTTGATTCAGTGTTGTCGACACCGTTGTCAAGCAGTACAGAAGATGAGAGAGATAGCTACTGCAGTAATTTCATGAAATTTGAAATTCCAGAGAGTTTATTTTTTGATGATTTAATGTAAAAAATTGACACTCTTTAGTACTTAGTTATCTCTTTTTTGTTGTTGTTTCTCTTCTAGACTAATTTGGATGGAACAGTTGTTTTTTACATGGTCCATTCAAATCTAAAGTTTGTTTTTTTTAGGTGGATTTTGAATTGTATCTATACATAAAAGCTTTTTGTTGCTTACTGTCGTTCTTTCCCAGACGTAGTTTGGTGGATGCGTAGTGGTTGAGCTTTTCCCTTTCTCTCGTCTTGTTCGATTATTTGTATTTTATTTTTCTTTTCTTTTTTTTTCTTTCTTACTGTCTTTTTTCCATTTATTGACATTATTAATAGAGTACAGAAACAACTCCTTCGATTTGATACCCCATGGTTATTGTCTGCTACTCGGATTGTTAAGTGTTTGACCCTAAAATTTGGATAATAATTAAATTTATATTGTGATTGTAAGGATATGTGATTTCACCCGATACCAATTAATAAGCGAGAAAGTTAATGAACTGAATTGAACTATAAAATAAACCAAATCAGTGTTGAAGCTGAACTTCGACCTCGAATTGAAGTGATCTCGAGGTGATAATGTAAGAGCAATGAAGAATGAACAATTTAGATGAATAGTAAGTAACGCAACAAGCAAGAAAGAAACGACTGTATATCTTTTTCTTAGTGAATAATGATGGTTACAAATGAATGGAATTCCTCTTTATATAGTAGATGAATCTTAATTAAGGTATAATTCTAATTACAATACGAAATCGTATAAACAACTGATTAACCGCTATAGATTTGATCTGTTCCGAGATTCACGCCACGATCTTCGATGAATCAGGGATATCTCGCTCTTTCCGTTACAAAGCTATCTCGATATTACTCGAAGTCTATCTCTTCTGGCCTCGATTGATATCGACCTCGATCTGGAGAGAGGCTTCGATTTGGGACTCAACGTCTCAGCTCTTCGATACAACGTCCCAATCTCGATCAAAATGTGAAATTGGGTAGCCCCGATTTCTACCGTATAAAGATAGTCCCTAGTTTCTTAGAATATAGTGATAAAAAATGATTTGAGCCTCGATTATTCTATGACCTCAGTAGACAGTGATGTCATCCTCGTGACGTAAGCGATGAAAATGACCAAAACGTCCTGACGATACAGTTCCCCAAACCATTAATGCGCGTCAGGGGGCGGTCGGCCACTAGTGCCACCGAACCTTCATCGTAAATTTATAAATATGGCTTCTTTTGTTGAATCAAACTTTTACTTTCATCTTCATCTAAGTCTTCAACTCTCTTAATCTCCTCTCTTTCATCACTCTTTAGGCCATCTCCGCTAGTTTTGAACCACCAGAACCTACTACTTTCCTCTTTCTTCTACTCATATAATGACGAAAAGATCAAAAACCATTCCACAAAAGGAAAAGGCTTCATCTTCTTCTTCACGACCGGTCGGTGATAAAATGCCGGCGAAACCACTCCCTGGGAGTATGTTCCTGTCCTGTGTGTTTTAAAGTCCGACTCAAAGTCGAGAACCCTCCATCGGTACCTAGCTGATGCAAGCACGTATCGAGATATTTCTGCTCGATAACAGTGGGATATCTCGAGGACATAAAGAGGGATTGCATTTGGGGAACAAAGTTGTAAAGATCCCCTCTTCTGAAGAAAGCATTACCACCCACGTGGAGGGGTATCTAAGTGTTTACACTTACCCTTTCACATTGGGTCCCCTCGATCCAGTTATTATAAATTTCTGTAAGAGATCCCAAGTGACCTTTGGCCAAGTTTATCCTTCCTTCTAGCGCATCATGATCATGCTCCGGTTCTTCTCCAGCAAATCGAGGGACTGCCGTTCACTCTAGACCACCTTATCAGGTTATACCGCCCCCGAATCTTCGTGGGTTGATCAAACTGCAACGTCAAGCGACCGAGGCGTTATTCTCGAGTATCGATAAGGAAAAGGACCGAGGGTGGATGAGTCGGTTTGTTCGGGTAAGGACTTGTGACCTTATCCCGAAGGAGCGTAAGTAACACTTTACTCATTAGTTTCCATGTTTTTATTTTTTGCTTTATTTAACATTTCATTTGTCATGCACCTACTGCTTAGATGCCTCGAGCGGTTCCTGACCTCGAGGACTGGGTTCAGAAGTTGGCTTCGACTTCCTCCTATGCTGAGTATTGTTGGCGCGACTTGGAAAAAGGTAAATGGGAAGCAAAAAAATCATGGTGAGTTTCCTTCTTCTTATTTCCAAGGTGTCGGTTATATTTCTTTTTCTCACTTAGCCTCTTTTTGTGCAGGCCTGAACAAAGATGCAGTCTTGAGGCCTTCGAGTAGCGAGGAAGAGGCTATGGCACCGATTTCGAATTCGGGGAAAGATAATAAGAGGAAGAGGGTCTCGAAGTTCGAGGACCCCAAACCTAAAAAGGTTGCAGCTCGAAGGACAAGGAGGAATATTATCCATCTCACCTTTGAGTCGGTCCACTAGCTGAGAGAAGAAAAATAGGAAGACGAGGGCAATGACTCGGCACTGGTGATTAGCAAGGAAGACCGCCGAGGCCGCCAAGCCCTCAAAGTCGGAGGCGGTTGTCGAGACCCAACCTCGTGATGAGGAGGCTTCGAATAAAGATTCAGGAAAAGTCCCCGAATTGCCTGAGGTCGAGATTATCCCTCGACCAACAACAAACATACAGGAGGGGGCCGGTTTCGAGACCCTTAGAGCTGAACAGAGCGTCGAGCAACTCGCTCGGGACTGTGACAGCAGGTCACTCACCCTCTCTACCTGCTTTCTCTGAGGAGGCCATAAGGGATGCTCGAGCTATAAGGACCCCTTATATAGGTGGAGTCCTCTGTGAAGACGATTCCTGTCGGGATTGTTTTACCAGGGTCGATGATGCCTCTGATCTCAACGATGCATCTACGCTCTTCGAGGAGGCCCAACACCTTCTGAGCCAAGTAAGTATTGATTTTGCTGTTGTAATTTTCTTTCATTTTTCCTTCTTTATGTCTAACTTCCATTTTTTCTCATATAGGCTTTTTCCAAGTCTCGGGCCGACTTGAACCAATGTGAGGCCGATCTCCAAAAGCTTTCAGAGAAGAATAATGCTCTCAAGCTTCTCTGTGTGCAGAAGGATGAGGAGATCAGGGACCTCTAAGCCGATTTGGCCAGAGCCCGTAAGGAGGAGTCCGAGCTGAACGAACAGGTAACAATTCTATTGAAAAATTATGGGCTCGATTCAAGGGTGGAAACTAATGCTTCAATGTCTCAGTTGCTGCAGAAGGTTAAGAAGATCGAGCTATTCCGGAAGGAAGTCGATCAAGCTAAAGCTGACCGACATAAGTGGAAGGAAAACATAGACCGCTTTGCTGCGGAGAAGGAGACTGCCTTGTCTCAACTTTCATCGGCCGAAGTCCAACTTCGAAGCGCTAAGGAGAAAAGATCGGTTCAGGCCAAAAGGATCGAGGAGCTCAAGGCTGAACTTGCTAAGGCCCAAACTGAGGCCGAAAAAGCGAAGGTCGCGTCCGATAAGTCGGTGGTCATATATCTGGTTGATGCCGAGGCTGCTCAAGCACAATTGAGGGAGGTCGTTGATTGAGCTCAGTGGACTGCCGACCTTTTCCAAACAACAATCTCGAAGGGAGACCCTCGAGGAGATCCACGTTCGAGGTTTTGACCTTTCTTAGGAGATAACACAGGAAAAGGTGCATGAAGCTGATGCTAGGCTGTTGGCATCTTCCGATGACGATGATGATGATGAAGGCAGCAAGAGCAGGTCCGATAATGGCGAGGGGCCCAAAGAAGAAGTTTCCCCCGAGGAAGGAGTCGCCCCCGAGCATAGCTAGGACTTGTACTTTTTTCTTTTCTTTTGTGTAGGACCTTTGTCGGTCTTTTGTACATACTTTTGTTCATATATATATATATATATATATATATATATATATATATATATCCTTTTTGAATCTTCTCAATTTTTGTCTTGTGATAACTTCAAACCTGCTTTGTGCCTTGTAAAATTTTATCACACTTTATAATTTGTTCAAGACTTCGGATTTCGGCAATTTGACCGAAGTCATACTAATACTGCTTTCATAGTTCAGGTCGAGTAAAACTCGAACTCGAAGTAATAGAACCCTTAGGTTCGCATTGAGTGAACTCGAAGTAATAGAGCCCTTAGGCTTGCATTGAGTGAGAACGGATTCTCGAACTGTAGTCGAGTGAGTTTTTACTCGAGCTCGACGTAGTGAAACCCTTAGGTTCGAATTGAGTGAGAACGTATTCTCGAACTCTAAGATATAATGGCCCTTAGGCTCTTTGAATCGGGTCTATATGACCTTAAAATAATGGCTTTTCCCCTTTTTCGGCTTAAAGACTTTATAAGAATTTTGTTATTCCTTAGCATGAATTTTTTACCCATTGGGTTTTTTGAGGGTTTAATATTGATCGAAACCCCTTTACTTTTTATGCCTTAGCACAAATTTGTATTTAAACAATTATATACCTCTTAAGGTTTTTCGAGGGCTGATATTATCGAAGCCCTTTGATTATTTTGCCGAGGGTAGCCCTTTGATTATTTTGCCGAGGGTAGCCCTTTGATTTTTTTTTAAAGAATTTGGAGGCCTATTTTTATTGCGGGATTCAGACGTCTACGAGCCACGCTAGTTTGGCTGTAGCCTTTGGGTATGCCTCTTGGGCTTATTTTCCTAATAACACTTCGAACTTGTTCAAAGTGTTAGTCCCCGAGAATGGTGGCCTTGGCCTATAGATAGAGGGTTGCCTCTTTGAGGTCTTATGGTTTCGAAGTTAGATAGTTTAAAAATATTGATTTTTGACATCGGTCCCCGGGTATAGGGTTGATCGTTAGAGGTGTAGTTGTACTTGGCCCTTGAGCCAGTTTTCACAAGAAATCATAAGTATGGAGCTTGTAAAGTAGAAAATTTTCATTAAGGCACAAGATATCTGGTAAGGAAAAGTACTTCTTTAAATAATTCATACATGCGTACATGTTTTTCCATTAGGGCTCGATTAATCTAACGAGCACGGTTCATTCGACCGTTTGGCCCATTACAAAGTTTTCCTATCGAGACCCCTCTAACACGAAGTATTTTCCTTGAAAATATAACATCCGAGGGTGATTCCCCCCAGTATTCGAGGTTGATTGCAAAGAGACATCAGATACTCTAAGTCAGCACGAACAATGTTTCCTCGTTAAAAACCTTGCTGGAAAAAACCGTTTTGGATAAAAACTAGTCGAAGGGAAAAAGAGTGCAACACGTGCTTTAAGATCCTCATATCTTCCTTCTTGGTAAGAACTTCGATACCTTCACTCGAACACCTGAAAATAGGTTAGTGTAAAATGTAAATGAAAAAGGAGAAGGTCATACCTTAGCAATAATATCGCTTGAGGAGTGAGATATTCCAATTATTTGGTAGTTTCCCGTTTATCGTGCTTAGCTTGTAAGATCCCTTTCCGACGATATCGAGGACTTTATAGGGTCCTTCCCAATTTGGGCCGAGTTTTCCTTCGTTAGGGTCTCGAGTGTTGAGGGTGACTTTTCTCAGAACTAAGTCCCCGATTCCGAAGTGATGAAGGTTGGTCCTTCGGTTATAATACCTTTCGATGCGTTGCTTTTGCGCGACCTTTCGAACGAGGGCTGCTTCTCGTTTCTCATCTAATAGTTCGAGGCTATTATTCATAGCCTTGTGATTTGATTCTTTCATTGTGTATCCAAATCTAGTGTTGGGTTCCCCGACTTCGACCGGGATCAAAGCTTCAGTGCCGTATATAAGGAGAACGTCATTGTCCCCATACTGGATTTCGACGTTGTTCGATATGCCCAAAGGACTTCGGGTATAATTTCTCTCCATTTTCCCTTGGCGTCATTCAACCTTTTCTTCAAATTCTAAATGATGGTATTGTTTGTCGATTCGGCCTGTCCGTTTTTGCTAGGATGGTATGGTGTCGATAAGATTCTCTTTATTTTGTAGTCTTCGAGAAACTTTGTTACCTTACTGTCGATGAATTGCTTTCCATTGTCGCATACAATCTCGGGCTGGTTGATCATTGGTGCATACCTTTGACACTATCACATTTTCGAACGAACTCTTTAGTGTCCTTCTCCATATTATCCTAATAGTACCCTGCTCTGATGATTTTGTGAACTAGTGATTCGTCACCAGAGTGAATCCCACAAGTGCCCTTGTGAACTTCTCGTAGGACATAATTGGTATCCCCTGGTCCCAAGCATACTGCTAATGGTCCATCGAACATCCTCCTGTACAATGTTACATCCTCATCCAATGTGAATCGAGCGGATTTTGTTCGTAGAGCCCTTGATTCCTTAGGGTATGATGGAAGCTTTCCGTTTTTCAGATAGTCGATATATTTATTCCTCCAATAAAAGGTTATGCTCGTGGATTTTATCTCAGCGTGACCTCCTTTGATTACTGAAATCGAGAGTTGAACAACAATCCCCTAGCTGATTTCGTTGTCATCGACCGATGATCCCAGATTTGCAAAGGCATTGGCTTCACTGTTTTGTTCTCGAGGTACATGCTGCAAAGTCCGTTCTTTAAAATGATGTAATGTCACATGTAACTTATCCAAATACCGTTGCATTCTATCCTCTCGAACCTCGAAGGTTCTGTTTACTTGGTTCACTACCAATAGGGAGTCGCATTTGGCTTCGATGACTTCCGTTCCCAAGCTTTTAGCTAGTTCGAGACCTGCAATCATGGACTCGTACTCGGCCTCATTGTTAGTCAACTTAGAAAGTTTGATAGATTTCCTAATAGTGTTGCCCATGGGCGGCTTGAAAAATGATGCCTAGCCCGGACCCTTTCACATTCGAAGCACCGTCTGTAAAAAGGGTCCACACCATGATGTACACGATTTTAACAAAAGTTCCTTTTCAACTTCGGGTACGAGGGCTGGCGTGAAGTCGGCCACAAAGTCTGCTAAAATTTGAACTTGATGGCCGTTCGGGGTTTATATTCGATATCGTACCCACTGAGTTCGACGGCCCATTTGGCCAGTCAGACCGACAGTTTGGGCTAATGTAAGACATTACGAATCGGGTAAGTAGTTAACACACATATTGGGTGACATTGAAAATATGGTTTTAGCTTCCTAGAGGCACTTATTAAATCTAGTGCCAATTTTTCTAAGTGTGGATATCGAGTTTCTGCTTCTCCTAGAGTTTGACTTACATAATAAACAGGAAATTGTGTACCTTGCTCTTCTCGAACTAGGACACCACTTACCGCGATTTCTGAGGCCGCTAAGTACAAATAGAGCTTTTCATCTGCAATTGGAGTATGAAGCAATGGTGGGATCAAGAGATATTATTTTAATTCTTCTAACGCCTTCTGGCATTCCGGGGTCCAGGCGAAATTGTTCTTCTTTTTGAGTAGTGAGAAGAATCTATGGCTCCTATCTGATGATCTCGAGATGAATCGACCTAAGGCAGTTATCCGCCCTATCAGGCTTTGTACGGCTTTAATGTTGTCTACGACTATGATGTCTTCGATAGCCTTGATTTTTTCGGGGTTGATCTCGATCCCCCGATTTGACACCATAAAGCCGAGGAACTTGCCCGAACCGGCCCCGAAAGCACATTTCTCGGGGTTGAGCTTCATGTTGTATTTTCTCAGTATCTTGAATGTTTCCTGCAAATGTGTCAGATGGTCCTCTATGCGCAGGGACTTAACTAGCATATTATCAATATATACTTCCATTGACTTACCTATTTGTTCTTCGAACATTTTATTTACTAGGCGTTGGTAGGTAGCACCTACATTTTTTAGCCCAAAAGGAATTACGTTATAGAAATATGTTCCATACTTAGTGATGAATGAAGTCTTTTCTTGGTCTTCCGGTTTCATTTGGATTTGATTGTATCCGGAATAGGTGTCTAGAAAACTAAGGATCCCGTGGCTGACCGTGGCATCGATCATACAATCGATGTTAGGCAAAGGAAAAGAATCTTTATGGCATGCCTTGTTCAAATCCTTATAATCTACACACATCCTAAGTTTGTTCCCTTTTCTAGGGACTACGACTACATTTTCTAACCATTCAGGGTAATTTACTTCTCGAATGGATCCTATTTTGAGAAGTTTAGTTACCTCGTCCTTGATAAATGCGTGTTTTACCTCGTACTGGGCCCTTCTCTTTTGTTTCACTGGCTTGAACTTCGGGTCCAGACTCAATGGATGTGTTATTATCTCTGGTGGGATCCCTGTCATGTCTAAGTAGGACCAAGCAAAATAATCCATGTTATCAATATAAATTTAATGAGTTTCTTCCTGAGTTCGGGGGTTAATCCCATACCCAGGTATACCTTTCATTCGGGCAGGTACTCGATCAATATAAATTGTTCCAGCTCTTTGAATATTGATATAGTGGCGTCGGAATCTTCGGGAAGAACGAAGGTTCGAGAGGTCCAATAATCATCCTCTTCTTCTTCCTCCATTTCCTGCTTCTCCGATTTAGCCGAGGCTGGTGGCAGTGATTGCTATTTGGTTTCCTATTTTCCTTTGATGTCCGACCCCTTCGACATTGAAAGTACTGATATCCGTGTCACCTCATCGACCGCGAACATTTCCTTTGCAGCATGCTGCTCCCCGTATACTGTTTTCACCCTGTCTGGTGTAGGGAATTTCATCATTTGGTGGAGAGTCGAATGAACTGCCCTCGTATTGTGAATCTAGGGCCTCACGAGTAGGGCGTTGTACCTCATGTCGCCCTAGGACATGGAACTTGGTTTCTTGGATAGTTCCGGCCACGTTCATTGGTAGGAAAATCTCTCTTTTGTTTGTTTCGCTGGCCATATTAAAACTGTTCAAGACCTGAGTTGCGGGCACGATTTGGTCTTGTAGGCCGAGCTGCTCCACGACCCTCGATTGGATGATATTTGCCGAGCTACCTGATCCACTAAAACACGCTTAACTTGAACTTTATTTAATAAGATAGAAATTACCAGCGCATAGTTGTGAGGTTGAGAAATTCCTTCTGCTTCCTGATCGTTGAATGATACGGTGCCTTCTGGCACATAATCTCGGTCCGTTTTTCCCTAGTAATTGAACCTTAGTGCATTTGAACACATACCCTTGTGGAATATCGACCCCGCTGACAATCATATGGATCACATGCTGCGACTCTTCCTGTTCATTTTTCCTGTTGTTGTCCCTTTCTCTGAAATGATTCTTGGCTCGATCACTTAAGAACTGTCGAAGGTGACTCTCGTTGAATAGACGGACTACCTCCTCTCTTAATTGTCTGCAATCCTCGGTTCTGTGGCCATGTGTGCCATGATTCTTACACATCAGATTGGGGTTTCTTTGGGAAGGATAGGTTTGTATGGGCCTGGGCCATCTAGTATCTTTAATTCTTCCAATTTCCGATACAATACCTGATGTGTCGTTATTAAATTTATACTCCGACAATCGAGGTGCCTCTGTGGGATTGGCATGCTTATCAAAACCATTTTTTCTCATAATTCCCCGAGAACTATGTCCTCGATCATTTCGGGCGGAATTACGTCTAGGACCGTCGTTCCTGCGATCTTCAATATATGTTTGATATCGTTCTTTGTTAGACCGAGGTTCCCTATCGATGTCCCTCTAATTTCTGGCTGCGGACCTGTTCGAATATACAGAACCAGAAGGAGCTCCTAATTGGTAATCCTTGACCCTGATCTTCGATTGGTACCGATTATGTACATCGGCCCAGGTCACCGCCGGATATTCGATCAAATTTTGCTTCAGTTGATGTGATGTTATCGAACTTTGTTCATTCAACCCCTGAGTGAAAGCTTGAACGGCCCAATCTTCTGTGGATGGTGGCAACTCCATGCATTCCATTTGAAATCGGGACACAAACTCCCTCAACATTTCATTATCCTTCTATTTTACTTTGAAAAGGTCCGATTTCCTATTTGGCGGTATATTGTGGTACCAAATCATTTCCCCCCTTCGATAGAGTCTCTTCGAACTTCTTCAATAAAACAGATTTGATCTTATCATTTTCCAAATCATTACCTTTGATGGCGCATGTATATGAGGTGACATGCTCGTTGGAATCGATGGTCCCATTGTACTTAGGTATATCCGACATACGAAACTTTTTGGGAATGGTCTAGGGAGCCGCACTTGGAGGAAATAACTTATGTACAAATTTCTTCGAATCCATCCCTTTCAAAATTGGTGGTGCCCCCCGGTATCTGATCAACTCGGGAGTTGTATGTTTCCACTTTCTTATCATTTGCTTCAATTTTATTCTCTCCAGACTCAATTCGTTTGGTGAGCACCTCGAGCATTTTCCTTATTGTGGGATCAGTCCCCGATCCGTTATTATTCGACAAGAACAAATGTAAACTAGGGTGTGTTGTTGGAATCAATATTGAATAATCACTATTATCCTTAGCCCCACAGTGGGCGCCAAATTGTTTACCCTAAATTTTGGATAACAATTAAACTTATATTGTGATTTTAAGGATATGTGATTTCACCCAATACCAATTAATAAGCGAGAAAGTTAATGAACTAAATTGAACTATAAATTAAACCAAACCAGTGTTGAAGCTGAACTTCGACGTCGAATTGAAGTGACCTTGAGGTGGTAATGTAAGAGCAATGAAGAATGAACAATTTAGATGAACAGTAAGTAAAACAACAAGCAAGAAAGAAACGATTGTGTATCCTTTTCTCAGTGAATAATGATGGTTACAAATGAATGAAATTCCTCTTTGTATAGTAGAGGAATCCTAATTAAGGTATAATTCTAATTATAGTAAGAAATCGTATAAACAATTGATTAACCGCTATAGATTTGATCCGTTCCGAGATTCTCGTCACGATCCTCGATCAATCACGGATATCTCTCTCTTTCCATTACAAAGCTATCTCGATATTACTCGGAGTCTCTCTTCTGTCCTCGATTGATATCAACCTCGATCTCGAGAGAGGCTTCGATTTAGGACTCAATGTCTCAGCTCTTCGAAACAATGTCACAATCTTGATCAAAATGTGAAATCGGGTATCTCGATATTACTCGAAGTCTATCTCTTCTGGCCTCGATTGATATCGACCTCGATCTGGAGAGAGGCTTTGATTTCGGACTCAACGTCTCAGCTCTTTGATACAACGTCCCAATCTCGATCAAAATGTGAAATCGGGTAGCCCGATTTCTGCTGTATATAGATAGTCCCCTTGTTTCTTAGAATATAGTGATAAGAAACGATTCTACGACCTCGATAGACAGTGATGTCATCCTCGTTATGTAAGCGATGGAAGTGACCGAAACATCCGGTCGGTACAGTTCCACAAACCATTAATGTGCGTAAGGGGGCGGGCGGTCACTAGTGTCGCTGAACCATCAGCGTAAATCTACAAATATGGCTTCTTTTGTTGAATCAAACTTTTACTTTCATCTTCATCTAAGTCTTCAACTCTCTTAATATCCTATGTTTCATCACTCTTTAGGCCATCTCCGCTAGTATCGAACCACCAGAACCTACTACTTTCCTCTTTCTTCTACTCATATAATGGCGAAAACATCAAAAATCGTTCCACAGAAGAAAAAGGCTTCCTATTATTCTTCACGGTTGGCCGGTGATAAAACGCCGGCGGAACCACTCTCTGGGGAGTATGTTCCCAGCCCGTGTGTTTTAAAGTCCAACTTCAAAGTCAAGAACCCTCTATCAGTACCTGGCAGATGCGAGCACGTATCGAGATATTTCTGCTCGATAACAGTGGGATATCTCGAGGACATAAAAAAGGAATGCAATAGTGGGGACAAAGTTGTTAAGATCCCCTCTCCTGAAGAAAGCATTACCACCCATGTGGAGGGGTATCTAAGTGTTTACACTTACGCTTTCACATTAGGTCCCTTCGATCCAGTTATTATAGATTTCTGCAAGAGATCCCAAGTGACCCTTGGCCAAGTTCATCCTTTCTTCTGGCACATCGTGATCATGCTCCGGTTCTTCTCCAGCAAAATCAACGGGCTGCCGTTCACCCTCGACCACCTTATTAGGTTATACCGCCCCTGAATCTTTCGAGGGTTGATCAAACTGCAAGGTCGAGTGACCAAGGCGTTATTATTGAGTACCGCCCCCGATTTCAACCGTATACAGTGTCTAAAGGGCATCCCGACACATTAAGTTTCCGCTATGTGCGGGGTTCGAAAAAGTATCGGACTATAAAGATCTATTGTACGTAAGGACCGGCATGTTAATATCTGCTTTATAATTTTCATATCTTGATCCTACCCTTTTTTTTAATTAAAGCGAGTGTACTTAACATCCATCATGTAAATTCTTGTTGGAATATCTTTTGATTTGGTATAAATATTGAGTATAAATTAATATTGTGTTCAATTTTTTGAATTATTTCGGTTTCAAATTCGCAATAAGTGCTACTTGTATCACATTCTTATTTTATTTTTATAAAGCGAAAAAATGTAGTACTAGTAAGTAAAAAACAAGCTCAATTAGACAAAAGATGTTTTATTATGTGCATATGATTGGAATTTAAGCCTTTGATTTGATCTAAGTTCCGCAGGTCTAAGTTTCGTAGTTCTTTGTCGTAATTGTTCTATTTTGTCTTATCTTCCAACATAATCAAGTACGCATTTGCTTTATTTCTCATATTTTTGTGCCTTAGATGTACCTTTGCTTTTAATTTAATTCACAAAAAAGTATCATTTCATAAAGGAGGTAAATCGATTCTGCCAATTGAGATCCAAAATAAAATAAAATTATATATGTATGTAGTACTACATGATTTACGAGTTCATTACTTAAACAGTCACTCAATTATTTAAAATTATCGTGTAAAGTTATCTTTTTTTTGTTTGTAACAGAAAAATCACTTAACTATGCCTATAGCACTCACAAGGTCACTTCACTAAATTTCTCAAACTTTTGACTATAAAACACTTATTTTACCCTCTAAATTAAGGGTAAATTATCAACTTTTATCTTCTTCTTATTTCACATTTTTAATAATATAATTTTTTCTCTTTTTAATCAACATTATGGACTTACCTATAGAACAAATAAATTTTATTAAAACTAAAGAATAAAAATTATTTATCTAGCATATATAATGTTAAAATAATAATATAATTGAGCATAATTATCAAAAATATACATTGTGTATTATAAAAGAATATTTACTTTAAATAATTGCTTTCTGTAGTATGTGCATAAAATATATACTTTAAAACTTTTATTTTCTTCATTCTCAATTGTGTAAATAATTTTTTGAGTTTTTGTCGTTAATATCAAACTTATTATTATGAACAATTTTTTTTAATTAAATATCTACTATGCTCAATATTTTATTGTTCCAACATTATATGATTAAATACTATTTTTATTATTTTGATTTATAATAAAATTTATTTATTCTAAGGTAAGTCCATAATATAAATAAAAAGAGAAAAAAATTATAATATTAAAAGCTAAAAAAAGAAGAAGATAAAAGTTGATAATTTAGAAAAATCGATATTTGACAATCAAAAGTTTGAGAAATCTAGTAGAGTGATCTTCTGAGTGCTATAGGTATAGTTAAATGACTTTGCTGTTACAAACGAAAGAAAAATGACTTTAGTAGATAATTTGAGATAGTTGAATACCATCTAAGTAACGGACTCCATGATTTTTATAATACTTATCTTCTTTTATAAGTATAATGTCTCACCTTAGGCATTCTTAAGGCTCTATAACTTATAAAACAGTATCAGACCGTCTATAGTCCTCTTAAAGTTTCGTGATCAAGCCTTTTTTTTTATTCGGTGTTTGTTATCCTTACCCGCGTTGAGTTCGGCTAATTTTAATTTACGATTGTAAAACTTATTAAAGGGGTAACGCTTCCGAGTAGGTTTTCTTTCCATTACAAAGCTCAAAATAAAAACTTTTGATTAAGGTTGGAGGGATCTAACCTTAGCCTACCACTAATCTTAGCCTTTGATCCTAGATCTTATAGTAGTGGAGGAAAATAATGTTTTATAGCCCATGATTAATCTCATGTTATATTCCTCCTTTTCTTCTATTCTTCTTGCTTCTCTCCGGTCCCTCTATTTCTCTATTTCTTCTTCACGGTTGGACAACTTCAATTGAAGCTTCAGTTGCTTCTTTGTGTTTGATTGGAGTTTCTGGCCATAACATCTTTAAACTATATTCTTAACTTAAATTTTGTTAAGATGCGAGAGTTGTCTTAATTATTAGTGGTTAGTTAGTTAATTACGGATTAGTTTGTTAAATAGGTTAGTTTGTTAAATCAGTTAGTGACCAGTTGGCATTAGTTAGTGGTGGTTAGTCCTAGTTGGCATCTACCGTGTATATATGTATGCTACTACACAAAATGAGTTGAGTTCTCTTCTTCCACATTTCGTTTTCTCATTCTCAATACTTTCTCGCTCGATCTTCTAGGATATTCCATGAAGTCTCCATTAATTCTTGGCTCGAGCTCAAGCTTAGTCCAGGTAAATTCACGGTAGATTACTCAAATTTGATATGGTATCAGAGCCAGTGAGAGTTTCTCCTCCGGTAACTGTAATTCTGCATTTGTTCGATCGATCTATTGATTTTTCTATTTTCCGTCACATGCAAACCTAAGTTCGAGTCATTTTTTGTTTTGCGAATCATCTCTGGTTTTGATTGAGCAATTCGATCTTCCTTCTCAAGTACAATTTTTCAATTTTAGTTTTTGACAGTTTTGTTTCTCAAAACTTAGGTTGATTGAATCAGCTATGGAGATTCTAGACGAAAATGAGCAACCTAATAATTTAGAAACTTATCTACCGGCTGGCCAATCCACTGTGAATCTGAGCAGTCCTTTGTACATGCACCCCTCAGATAATCCTGGTGCAATGTTAGTATTTGTTCCTTTTAATGGTGTTGGATATAGGTCATGGAGGAGGAGTGTATTACATGCGCTTTCTATGAAGAACAAGGTAGGTTTTATCAATGGAGAGTGTAAGAAACAAGACTCAGATTCCCAAAGACTTCGATTGTGGGAGAGATGTGATGATATAGTAACTTTGTGGATTCTAAATTCACTGTCTAAGGAAATTGCAGATAACGTTGAATATGTGAACAATGCGACAAAATTGTGGAAGGAATTGGAAGATCGATATGATCATACCAATTGTGCAAAATTGTATCAAATACAAAAGGAAATTAATGACCTTTCCCAAGGATCTCTAGATATCACAGGATATTACACTAAGATGAAGAAATTATGGGAAGAACTGAGTAACCTAGGCGCTAAAAATCAGTGCACTTGTCATTTCACATGTGGAGCAAAAGAAAATATGCATAAGGCAGAACAAGATAGGCATTTCATACACTTTCTCATTCGCCTCAATGAAATCTATACTGTGGTGCGTGGGAGAATTTTGATGATGAATCCATTGCCTTCGATGGCACAAGCATTTTCGCTGTTGGTTCAAGAAGAAAAATAGAGAGAAATTAGGCCAAGTAATTAATTTGACCTGGAGTCAACCTCTTTGAATGTAAACACCTTGAAACAGAACAGTTGCAGAACAAACTACTCTGCTGAAAATAACTACAATGGTACAAGCAGGTCTAGACCAATGTGTGAATATTGTAAGAGGCCGGAACACACTAAGGACAAGTGTTACAAGCTGCATTGTTATCCTCAAAGTCATGGACAAAACTTCAAAAACAACAATAGCTTCAATCAACATACTTAGGTCAGAATTATAGATCCAGTGGTGGCTTCAACAAAACAAACATGACAGTTGCTAATGTACATGGACCCCAAGTGTATATGCCATCACATGATGAGTTTGATTCACAGAAGGATAATCAGAATATAAACCTGAGTCAAGAATAATATGGGCAGATCATGAACTTGCTACAGCACTTTCAGATAGGAAATGGAGGATAAGGCACCAACACTACAAACTCAGCTTGTGCAACTGCCAACTTTGCAGGTATTGTTGCATGTACATCCTCAATTGACTTTAGTAAACTGTCATGTAATTGTTTCAAAAATAAAGATGACTCATGGATATTAGATTCCGGAGCCTCAAATCACATGACATTTAACAGATTTCTCTTAACCAAAATCATAACCTTACCATACCTTCTCCTTGTCATTCTTCCAAATGGATACAAAGTAAGAGTAACACAAATTAGTACAGTGACACTTATACCTGAGATCATCCTGGAAAAAGTGTTGTTTATAACCTCTTTCAAATATAACTTAATTTCTATCCATTCTCTAACAAAACCTCAACGTTTGGTTGCTTTCTCTAATAACTCATGTATGTTGCATGCCCCTTCAATGAAGAGGTCTCTGGTGATTGGTAAAACCATGGATGGACTATACTTTCTATGTCAAAGGTACCTGCAGAATAAACAATATGATCCTATCAAAGTTTCCTCTCTGTCAGTTTGTTGTTGTGCTTGCAACACCCAATGTCATCTTCACAGAAATGTGAATAGACCATTACCCACAAATAAGTGTGTTCCCCTTTCACTTGTAAATATTTCATCTGCAAGCAATGAAAAACAATCTTTTTTCTTAATCTCTCTTAAATTTGTTAGAAATGATGTGAATGTTCTGTGGCATAATAGACTTGGGCATGTACCTTTTGTTAAAATGAGGAACATTGTTTCAATACCTGCAAGCTTCTCATCTTAACAACCTTTTACTTGTTCCATCTGTTCAATGGCTAGACAAGAAAGACTCCCCTTTCCTGAAAAAATCAGCGTAGCCACCAAAGTGTTTGAACTCTTACATGTTGATTTGTGGGGACCCTACCATGTTACAACATATGACAGTTACAAATACTTCATTACCATAGTAGATGACTACAGTAGAACAACCTGGTCTCAACTTCTGTCATGTAAGAGTAATGCACTTCAAGCCATCAAAGCTTTTATAGTTCTCATAGAAAACCAATTCAACACCAAGGTCAAAACCATTAGATCAAACAATGGACTGGAGTTTACAAACACAGAGACCAATTCCTTTTTCCAATCCAAAGGTATAATACACCAAAGAACCTGTCCCTACACACCCCAGCAGAATGGTATAGTAGAAAGGAAACACAAGTACCTACTGGAGACTGCCAGAGCCCTTCTGTTTCAGTCAAAACTGCCAACTAAATATTGGGGTGAATGTATTCTTTGTGAAACCTACATCATAAACAGACTACCTTCTAGCAGCCTAAACAACAAATGTCCCTATGAACTCTTATACCAAAGAAAACCTAAGTATTCACATATGAGAAGCTTTGGGTGTTTATGCTATCCTATAGTTCCTAAACCTCACAGAGACAAGTTTGAGCCAAGAACTACACCTCATATCTTTGTTGGATACCCATTTAATATAAAAGGTTACAAGGTCTTGAATCTAGCCACCAAGAAGATATATGTTTCCAGAGATGTTATCTTCAATGAATGTATCTTTCCATTTGCCATAGAAGACAACAACACTACCTCATTTCCATCAATTCTAAATTCTATCCCATTTATTGACTATATAGAAGTTGAACCAGAACGACACACCAACCGACACAAGCCAACTGTTACTCAAACAACAAATCTCTTGGAATCCTCTTCTGCTACCATCCCAGATGACCAACTTCCTACACACAATAGTTCTCCACCAGTCAATTCCTATCTCCACACATCACCAACATCATCCATGGACTTACAATTTCATACACAGAATGACTCTATTCCTAACAGCCCTGCATCATCTACATCTCATATTGGCCGTAGAAAATCTCTTAGGGAACACAAGACACCAGTACACCTAAAGGATTACATTCATTCCATGCACAATCTCAAACCAACAGATACTGCTCCTAAATACCATGCTAACTCTGTCTCACTCAGTGCAGCATTTTCAAATCATAATTCTATTTCTACTGAGGCTCTAACCCATGATAGTCAAGCTCTTGTGAGAAACACTTGTCATGACAGGGAATCAATTTCATATGAGGAAGCAATCAGCAATCCTGCTTGGTAGGAAGCAATGACTCAGGAGTTTGATGCTTTGCACAACAATCACACATGGGATCTAGTACCCTTGCCCTGTGGCAAGAAATCCATAGGATGTAAGTGGGTATATAAAATCAAACATAAGGCAGATGGAAGTGTCGAAAGGTTCAAAGAAAGGCTGGTTGTAAAAGGATACACACAAGAAGCTGGAATTTATTACATAGAAATATTCTTCCCTGTGGTAAAAATGACCACAGTGAGAGCTTTGATTGCTACTGTAGTGAAGAAGGGATGTTTCCTGCCCCAGATTTATGTCAACAATGCATTCTTCCACGGTGATCTCTATGAGGAAGTCTATATAGAGATTCCACCAGGTCTAGAGGTCGCTAAGAAAGGACTAGTCTGCAAACTAAACAAGTCCTTATATGGACTCAAACAGGCAAGCAGGCAATGATATGCCAATTTGAGTGAAGCATTATGTTCCAGGGTTATACACACTCAATGTTTGACTATTCACTGTTCCATAAGAAGGAAGGCACTAATGTGGTCTTTGTGGCAATTTACGTGGATGATATAGTTGTGACAGGGACTGATTTGAAGGAATTGGAGAGACTGAAAAGCTTCCTTCATGAAACCTTCAGAATCAAGGACCTTGGGAAGTTGCACTACTTTCTTGGAATGGAAGTACTGTATAAGGAAGATGGTGTAGTGATATCAAAAAGAAAGTTTGCCTTGGATTTATTAAAAGAGTATGACTGCTCGAATCAGACTGGCTTTGCTTCTCCCCTAGACCCCACTGTCAAATTAAAGGCCAAAGAAGGAATTCCATTATAAGACCCTACTTATTACAGAAAGTTGGTGGGAAAACTTAACTTCTTGACCAATACCAGACTGGATATTGCTTATGGAGTTCAACACTTGAGTCAATTCATGCAAGACCCCAGAGAACCTCATCTTAAGGCAGCTTTTCACTTCCTCGGATATTTGAGAACTGATCCAACATTAGGAATTTTTCTTTCTAAAGATGAAGACTGCACTGTGAAGTCCTATTGCGATTCAGATTGGGCTTCATGTCTAGACTCTAGGAAGTCTATCAGTGGCTACATTTTACAGCTAGGGCACAGTCCAGTTAGCTAGAAATCCAAAAAGCAGGAAATTGTCTCCCTATCATCTGCAGAAACAGAATATAGGTCATTGAGGAAAGTTGTAGGGGAATTGGTTTGGCTAAGCAGGTTATTTGAAGAGCTGACTATTCCATTCCCTCATCCTATTGATGTATACTTTGACAACCAGTCTGCACTTCACATATCTAGGAATCCATTTTTTCATGAACGAACCAAACACATTGAAGTTGATTGTCACTTTGTGCGAGATAAACTTCAAGAAGGCCTGATTACTTTGCATCATGTTACCACCAGTGATCAACTGGCAGACATACTGACCAAGGCCCTAACATGCATTAAGCACTCTGCTATATTGGACAAGTTTTCTGTGCTTCACTCACTTCCAACTTGAGGGGGGGGGGGGGGGGGGGGGGGGGGGGGGGGGGGGGGGAGGGTGTTAAGATGTGAGATTTGTCTTAATTATTAGTGGTTAGTTAGTTAATTACATATTAGTTTGTTAAATAGGTTAGTTTGTTAAATCAGTTAGTGGCCAGCTGGGATTAGTTAGTGGTGGTTAGTCCTAGTTGACATCTACCGTGTATATATGTATGCTACTACACAAAATGAGTTGAGTTCTCTTCTTCCACATTTCATTTTCTCATTCTCAATGCTTTCTCTCTCAATCTTATAGAATATTCCATGAAGTCTTCATTAATGCTTGGCTCGAGATCAAGCTTAGTCCAGGTAAAATCACGGCAGATTATCAAATTTGATAAATTTCATTCTTATATTTCCAAGTGCATAAAAATATCTTAAACTATAGTACAAAATGAGCAGAATAAATCTTACATTCCTACTGCTACTTTAATGCTAAAATATAATAATGGCTCTCTAGCTTCTTCTTTGACCAGGTATAATAACTTTAATCGACGGCCTTTTCTTCTTGCTTTTCTCCATGCTTTAAGTTTTAAATTCCTGATCATTTGATATTAGTCGTTCAGTTTTATTTCGTCATTTCAATGTTAGTTTTCGTGGACAAGTAACTTTATCCTTCTTTGCTTTCATGGTATGTGTATCAATCTATCTGAATGAGCAGTTAATTTGATTCAAGAATATTGCATTTCAAAAGTTGGTTGTTTTACCTGTTTGACAATGTGACAATCCGGCCGGTCGTTTTGCGAGTTATAGCCCCGGTCCCCTATTCACTGCTTTCCCCATATCTTTTTCTGCTATTGTAACTTGCCGGGAGGTTTCGTTTTGGTTTTTGGAGTGTTTTGGGACACTTAGTCCCTAAACGGAGGTTTAAGTTTTAGGATTTGGACCGTAGTCGGAACTATGTGAAGACGACTCCAGAATGGAGCTATGTCGATTACGTTAGCTCCATTGGGTGATTTTGGGCTTAGGGGCGTGTTCATATTGAGTTTTGGAGGTCTATAGCTGATTTAGGCTTGAAATGGTGAAAGTCAAAATTTTGGAGATTTTGACCAGTAGTGGAAATTTTGATATCGGGATCGGATTCTGATTCCAGAAGATGGAGTAGGTCCGTAGGGTTGAAAATGACTTGTGTACAAAATTTGGGGTCGACCGGACGTAGTTTGATAAGTTTCTGCATCAGTTGTCGAATTTGGAAGTTTCAATTTCTTTAACTTTGAATCGGAGGATAATTCATGATTTTAGCGTTGTTTGAGGTGGTTTGAGGACTCGACTAAATTCGTATGGTGTTTTAGGATTGGTTGGTATGTTTGGTTGAGGTCCCGTGATCCTCGGGTTCTTAACAGATCAAAAGTTGGATTAGTGTTGTTGTTGAAGTCTTCATGCAACTGGTGTTTTCGCACCTGCAGTGAGGAGACCGCAGGTGCGGGATCGCACGTGTGGAGAGTCAAGTGCAGAAGTAGAAAATAGGTGCGAGGAGAATTCCGCATCTGCGACACCCGCATATGCGATTGAGTGATAGCAGGAGCGGTGAAGGACCGCAAAAGCGGAGATCGATCTGCAGGTGCGCACATAAAAGTGCGACCCCTTGATTGCAGAAGCACGTTTTCTGGACTTAAGTGATATCCGCACCTGCGATGGTCTTTCCGCAGGTGCGGGACCTGAGGTGAGGGACCGCAGATATGGTGGATCCCTGACAGAAGTGATATCACTGGCAGAAAAGGGCTAAGTGCGAGGTTTTGATTTCATTCTCCATTGTTGGACCTAGAGAGCTCGGATTAAGGCAATATTTTCGAGGGATTTTCAGAGGAAACTTGTGGGTAACGATTCTTAACTCCTTTATGGTTATATTACACTAATATATTGTTGATTTCATCATCTAATTAAGAAATTTGGGGGAAAATGGTAGAAGTTCTTCAACTAAGATTTTGGTCTTTGATTGGGATTTTGACATCGGATTTGGATGATTTTTGTGCGAGCAAACTCGTGAGTGAATGGGTGTTCATATTTTTTTATTTTTATCCGATTCCAAGACGTGGTCCCCGGGAGTCTTTTAAGGGCGATTTCCAATTTCTTGCTTTAGCTTTAATTTCAGTAGCTAGATTAGTTCCTTGTAGTTATATTTATGATATGTAATTGATTTTGGCTAGATTTGGGTCATTCAGAGTCAGATATTTGTGGAAAGAGCATTGTTACAGATTGATGGAGCTTGGTTCGAGGTAAGTGACTTGGCTAACCTTGTGTGGGGGAACCCCCCACCCCCTCTCTCTTAGGATTTGGTACTGTTTTGATATGTAAGCATTGTGTATCTGAGGTGACGAGTACGTACACGGGCTAATTGTTGTAAAAACCTAATTTCTGCTAAGTAATAACCTGTTTCCTTCTTGTTTGAGTCATATCAGCATGTGTAGTATCCTGTTAGGGTAGAATAGCATGTCTACGTGCCTTAATTGTTTATCTGAACTCCGTGCAGCATCTTTAGTGAATTTCCTGCTTTTTCCTTGACTTGTACTTAGTCGAAATTGTAGGATCTCTTGTTATAGCTGTTAAGTTCTATTGTTTGAGTTGTATATTTTACTTTTGGGCCTACGGAATGGTATTTCGGGAGATCCCCATGCATATTTACATTGGGACTACGGAACGGTATTCCGAGAGATCCTCCTGTCTTACATATTTACTTTGGGACTACGGAACGGTATTCCGGGAGATCCCCCCGCGCATTTACGTTTGGGACAACGAGACGATATCTCGGGAGATCCCCTCCTACCAGCCTCGTTCTTAGTTGCAGTCACTGATGTTTCGTAGACTTCAAGGTACATCTGCCCACTCCCCCAGATCCTCGGAGTCCCCCTCTATCCCCATATATTCATTCTTCTTTTATTTCTATAAATAGTGATGTATAGAACAGTTCTAACTTCATAGAAGCTTGTGACTTATGGTGTTCCAGGTCTTGGGAGTGTTATGTATATTTCAAGAGTTTATTATTGTATATTTCGAGCGGCATCTCAATTACTTTTTTAAATTATCTTTATTGTTAGTTTTTAAATTTCATGTTTTCATTTCATTTTCGCGAAGTGTTAGGCTTACCTAGTCGTAGAGACTAGGTGCCGTCACGACAATTCACGGAGGGAGAAGTTGGGTCGTGATGAGTTGGTATCAGAGATATAGGTTCATAGGTGTTGTGATTCACAAGACCGTTTATTAGAGTCTTGCAGATCGGTACGGAGACATCTGTACTTATCTTCAAGAGGCTATGGAACTGTTAGGAACAATCATACTTCTTTTGATTCCTTGTCGTGTTAGTTATTGTCATGATAGGGGTTATCTAAGTCGCCCCGTTCATTCTCTCCTCCAACCGCCAGTGTTGTTCCATCCACTTCTAGGCCCCAGGAGCCTTATTATGCACCGCCAGTATCTAGTGTGCCTCTTGCTCGGGGTGCTATTAGCAGCCAGTCCAGTAGACCTGGCCCGATTCAGTCACAGTAGCCACGCCTTTCGAGGGGTTTTTTGAGTGTGGTGACACTCACCATATGGGGAGGGGTTTCCCCAGAATTAGGAGGGTTGAACCTCCACATACTTCTCAGCCACCACGTGCTCCACCGGGTCCTGAGGTCATGATTCCAGCACCATCTACCACCCCACCTGCTCAGCCTGCTCGAGGTGGAGGTCGAGGAGGTAGAGGTCGCCCTAGAGGGGGAGGCCATGCCAGGTATTATGCTCTTCCGGCTCGTATAGAGGAAGTTGCTTCCGGCTCTGTCATTATAGGTATTGTTCCAGTCTGTCATAAATATGCATTGGTATTATTTGACCCAGGCTCTACGTATTCATATGTGTCCTCTTATTTTTCCCCACATTTGGGTGTATCGCGGGATTCTTTGAGTTCCCCTGTTTATGTGTCTACTCATGTGGGAGATTCTCTTGTTGTGGACCGCGTGTATCGGCCGTCTTCAATTTATCTTAGTGGTTTTGAGACCAGAGCTGATTTATTATTACTCAACATGGTAGATTTTGATGTTATCTTGGGCATGGATTGGTCGTCACCCCATTATTCTATTCTTGATTTTCACGCTAAGTCCGTAATGCTGTCTATGCCAGGCTTACCACGATTCGAGTGGAGGGGTACCTTAGAGTATACTCCCCGCAGAGTTATTTTATTTCTTAAGGCTCAACGAATGGTTGAGAAGGGGTGTGATGCGTATCTAGCTTATGTGAGAGATTTTAGTGTTGATACCCCTACAGTTGAGTCAGTTCCAGTAGTGAGGGACTTCCCAGATGTGTTTCCAGCTGATCTTCGGGGCATGCCGCCCGACAGAGATAATGATTTCGGCATTGATTTGTTGCTTGGCCCTCAACCCATCTCTCTTCCTCTATACTGTATGGCTTCTCCTAAGTTGAAGAAGTTGAAGGAGCAGTTGCAGGAGTTTCTTGATAAGGGCTTCATTCGGCCTAGTGTGTCACCTTAGGGTGCTCCGGTCTTGTTTGTGAAGAAAAAGGATGGTTCTATGCGTATGTGTATTGATTATCGTCAGCTGAACAAAGTTACAGTGAAGAAAAGGTATCCATTGCCTCGTATTTGGTGTTGCCAGTTAAGCGATTTTACAAAAGATGATGACTACGTGTGAAATTGATTAT
>ML359453.1:0-76206 GCA_005239505.1 Nicotiana paniculata
TTAAAATCCTATATTACTTGTCGACCCCGTACACTTGCGTGTGCATTGGGAAATCAACCAACACTATCTCGACTTCAACTGCCGGCTGTACCTGCACCACAATGGGATAGAGTGTAACGGCAGGTTTCTTAGCATCATCACCTTCTCTAATAAGCCTGATTGATCCCTCGGGATCCGATTCTTCATCAGTTTCTATCACATTGACCCCTCCACCCCTATGATCAGGGAGAGGATCGTTGCAGACATTGGGTGCATTTTTCTTCACCTGTATGACCTTACTATCAATCAGTGTTTGGATCTTGTCTTTCAAGGTACGACACTCGTCAATGGTGTGTCTCTTCATGCCAGAATGATATGCATAGTTCTTGTATTGATTGACCCATTGAGATGAATTCTCCATTGCCACAGCGGGAATGGGGGTGACATAACCAGCAGCCTTTAACCTTTCGTACAACTTGTCGATGGGTTAAGCAATGGCGGTGTACTATCTGGGTGGTTTGCGATCAAAATTAGGCCTGGGTTTTTGGTACTTTGGACGATTTGGAGGTGAATGATAATAGGATGGTTGGGTGTTATAGGTGTGGTAGGTGGTAGCGGGTTGAGAATATCTGAGAGGCGAAGGTTGGTATGGGGGTGGAGGTGTTTAATATGTGAGTGGAGGGGTCTGGTATACAAATGGAGTTTTGGGTCCTTGGGTAACCATTACTGTTCCCACATCTTTCTTCTTTGATATACCACATGATTGGAATGATTTATTCGTGGCTGCAGGGCATCGAAATTTGTCACCATCCCACTTTTAATACCCTCTTCAATCCTTTCTCTGAATTTGATGATATCGGAGAAATTATGGTTCTCAATAACCATTATCCTTTCATAATACTGTGGATCCTGTGCTCTGACAAAGAACTTGTTTATCTGTTCCTCGTCTAATGCTGGTCTAACCTTGGCTGATTCTGACCTCCACCGATTAGCATACTCGCGAAAAGTCTCAGTTGGCTTCTTCTTTAAGTTCTGGATATAGAAGACATCCGGCGCATTCTCCGTATTAAATCTGAACTTGTCCATGTAGTCGGACGCCATGCTCACCCAATTGGCCCACTTCTTAGGATTCTGGCTTATGTACCAGGACATGGCATCTCCGGTAAGACTTCTCATGAAGAGCTTCATTTGAATCCCTTCATATTTTTTAACCCTACGAGCTTGTCACAGTAGGTTCTCAAATGTACCTTTGGGTCACCCGTTCCATCGAACATTTCAAACTTAGGAGGCTTGTAACCCTCCGGAAGTTCCACATCTGGCTGAATGCATTAATCCTCATAATTCAAACCTTCGATTCCTTTTCCTCCCTCAACACCCTGAACTCGTTTTGTGAGTTTCTTGAGCTCCTCTGCCATGTTCTTAATGATCAGGTCCTTCTTGGAAGATTTTGGTGTGTATGATATTGGTTGAGTAGAGTGGGTAAGGTTTCCACGTATATGGGGTTGTTTTGGTGAAGGCCAGAAGTTTGGGTATAGTGGTGATCATTGGTTGACTTTTGGAGATCGGGGATAGGCTGTGGGGTATTCTGAGGAGTGTGGTAAGTGGTTTACGAATATTGAGTCAGGAGATGCTGGTGTTGAGGAGGTGTAGGTATGGGTAAAGGATTTTGAGGAGGGGTTGTATATTAGTGGGGTGCGGGAGGATTCTGCGGGCATTGGTTGGGTGTGTTCTGAGGAGGTACTAGGTTTTGGGTATTTGGATAGTTGATATCCAGGACATTTCGTGTGAGGGAGAGGTTTGCCAAGTTTTGGACCTGCTCAAGCTCTCCTTGTAGTTCAAGTATTTTCTTTTCAAGCCAATAAACCAAGTCATTTGGTGCTGAAGTACTCCGACCATCAGAAGTTTCCGCATTCTCGGCATGTCAGGTGTTGTCACCACTTATATTATCCATCTTAGATTTCCCTTTTCCTTTTGATGCACTTGGAGGAGGAGGAGGTGGAGGGCCTCTAGATCTGGTATGATAAGCTGATGATGCCAGTATTCGTGAACCAACCTCGGGGAATGTGAATAATCAAAAAGGAAGGAAAAACAAAAGGTAACCAAGTCAGTAAGGGCTATGAAAAGGAAGTATTCACATTATTTAAACACATATTGCGGGAATGTAAATTCGCGTCCTATTTTGGGATCCTCGTTGTACCCGAGGTAGTCTTAGCGACAATTTGATTTGGAGAACTTAATTTCCAATAACTTCCTCATTTCATTAATGTAAAATAGACGAATCCAAATTACACTAAGATAAGATGAGTCACTAATGGCAGTTGGCCTTATTACATTGAAAAAGCAGGTAAATCTAATCTACTTGGTCGCAGAAGGACCTTCCCCAGGCTTGATCTTTCTAGGTCCATCGATCAAGTTCCCTAGTTCGTGCATGCCCAACAGCAGGTACACCCTTGCTAGATGTCCTCCTTCGCTTCCCTCAGCATTCTGGTAGTCGGCAACTCTTTTCCTAGTCTTCCCCTCCAGCTCCATCAGGCCCCACTCCAAATATTCCAGCCTTTCATTAAATTTGATAGCCCTTTCCCTCTATTCATTGATCAGTTCCATATCAGTCTTATGTTGCTCCAGATGATCAACCTTGGACTCACGAACCCTTTTGCGCAGTTTATTGTATTTCGCTTGGGCTTCAGCAACTTCTTCTATGACCCTGTTCCCCCGACCAACTCCCAGCTCAACTACCCCTGCTATGTTGTCTTCCAACCATGATAGGTAAAAACGTACATGACCTGTGTGGTACCTGTCTGGCTCGATGGTTTCCCTTTCTACAATAATATTTAGGTGCCACATATGTTGAGCTTCACATTTGCACGGGATGTCGTCATCCTGAAAATATGCCCTGTAATGACTCATTTTAGAAACTCACGGTATGACTTGCTTTCTGCCTGCCTGTCTCATAACCCTGATGGGACCATAAGGGTGTATGCCCATTAACCCGATCAACACCAGGTGCGGAGCGTCCCTAGATCTGATGATGAACTCACTGGTAGGGAACCATTCAAACAGCCATTGAACCTGGTCCTCAATCAAATTGTCAAGAAACTGTGCCCATTCTGTAGCATTTTGTGGTTGAGCAAACCTTTCTGGGATGTAAGTCATTCTCTTAGGGTGATGGAAGGCTATATGATAATTCCACACCCTTCATGGAAACTCTTGACGATATTGACCCCTTTGGAGATGCTCCAATAACCAAACCTGTAGTAGCAGATTACAACCCTCAAAGTGTTTGAACCCCTTCTGGCAGCGGTCCAAGGCTCGGTAGATGTCAGCTATGATCATAGGGAAAATGTTAAATGTTTGCCCCTTGATCCCCTCCATTAAGGTTTTGGTTGCCATAGCTAGTCTAGTGTGAATCATGTCTCCTTTGCTTGGAAATACTATCATACCCAGGAAGGAAACAACGAACACAAAAACCCTGTGATGAATATGACCCAAGGAAATGATAGAGAATTCATCATGGAAGATACGATAGGATTTTCTATGACCATATCGTTCATAGAGGTAGTCAAAGGGTATGTCGGACTCTATCAGGCACTCCAAATCATCATTCTTTTTCAAACCCATCATTTTCAGGAATCCCCTAGCGGTGCGATTTTACGGCACCAATAAACTTGTACTTTCCCAAGGTAATCCAGCGAATCCCCCTATCTCTTCCAAGAGGGGAGTCATTTCTATGTTGCCAAAACGGAACACGGACCTTTCTCCGTCCCAGAACATAATGGCCGCTTCGATCAACATATTTTTTTGGTTGGATATCCAGTAAAGAGGGTAAGTTTCCGAGGATCCTTTTCACATGGTCCTTGTCACTTGGTGAAAGGTCCTCCCACCAATCCAGCAACAATGGTGGTATTCTTCGGACCATGCCGAACCTGGGACTTCGTGCCTCATTTATGCAAAATAAATAAGGTTAGACCCTTTCCCCCTCCATATTCGACTACTTATACATCAGTGATTAACATATTGGAACTTATTTCTCCAAATTAATGCAAAAATCGTGGTTGCGTCTATTGGGATTATGGAAACCCCGGTGGACTTTTGGACAAGGTTTGTCTTAAAAGGGTTATTATGTGGACAACATATTAACCGTCTAGGTTTGACCATGATGTATGTACAATTAGGTGGAGTAAGGTTTCTATAGAGGTCTAAACTGGTACCCTCAAGCGGACAACTTGAGGGGAAAAGGCACGAAACCGTCGACTGCACCGCTGATCGACTAGTTTTACCGAAAATAAGCCTTTCAGAATTTAAAGGGTGATATATAGAAGAGCGCAAACACTCATCAAGTGTTGCTATAGGATTGATTACGCATGAGTGGAATATGATGTTGAGTATGATTTATGCAACAGTAAATATCATGTTTTCACGTATTTGAACATTAAAAATGATAAATGTGGTATTTAATAATTAAAAGACGTTTAAGAAATAAAACAAGGAAATAAGTCAGTTTCTGTAGTAAAAGAAATCATAAATGCTTGAAAATAGGCAACTAATTCACATAAAGAGGAAAGGGAAACGGGTGCACACGTATTAGCAGAATAAAGCATGCTTAAGACTAATTTACAAAAGTAAGTTTGTCATGGTAAGAACCTAATTATCCCTAGAAGAGTCGCCATGTTGTGGCATCCCCCTTTTTTCCCTTGCGGAGTCCGGGATTTCGACATTTTGGGACAACTCCCTTCCTTTTGGGACGGGGTATGGGATTTGAAGAGTCGCCACCTAACGGATTAAGGTGCGTTAGGGTACCTAAAGCAAATAACTCAAAAAAACTGGTTTACATCACCAGAGATTGGGTAAGGGCTCGAAATTACCTTGTGGGGAAGGTGTTAGGCACCCCTAGAGGTCGACAAGAGTGGGTCCCGACCCAACTTAATTTAAGCGAATTAGTCTTTAAAGGAAAATAAAACAGTTTTAAAAAAAAAAATAGATTACTTTAAAACGGAAATTAAAAGGGTCTCAGGTTTATTAGCCTATAGGATCAGTTCCATGCAATACTCGCTAACCTTCCTTAAATGAGGTGTTACACGTAGCATTAGCGCACATGTCATCATCTCCTTCACTACCCAATTACCCTCCCCTTTTTTAATTATTACCTAAGTGTTCTAATAGTATCCAGTACGTACCTTATGCGTGCACTACCCATTCCTTACCTATGGCCCCAGAGGTGTTTAGGACCTCTATTTAGGGTGGTTCTAGACTCACCTATGTTGCTTGAAAGGAGAAAAAAACTAAGCGACAAACAAAAATCAAGTAGGACTGTCGCATAAGGAGAAATTAAGGGGGCTCATGTTTACCTCCACAAATAGACAAACAAATGCACGCTATTCAGACAAGTGATTTTTAATTATTTAGGATCCTATAGGCAGGATATCTAAATGAGCATAAACAGAATATGCAACAATTTTATTAAGGCGAGGCAGTGAGTACCTATTAGTTTGCCTACTGATTTTTATATACTTACTGAATATGGACACATTTTCAAGCAGTCAAACAAAAACGATTTTAAAAATCAGGATTTTAATTATCTTACGGGTTTGCCTAAGTGATAACCGGGTAGAATCCTATAGACATGGTATCTAAGTGTTAATCATACCATAATTTAACAGGCAGATTTCATCTTTTTAGATCATATAGGCATGCTTTCTATGTGCTGAAACTGATTACAAACATTATTTCCTACAAACATGATATCTAAACACAGAAACTGACTTTTTACACTTGCTTCCTACATGCATGATGTCTAGGTGTCAAGAATGATTTTGATATGTGTTTCCTATAGTCATGATGTCTAAGTGTTGAAACGGTTTTTTCTATGGGCATGATATCTAAGTGAGCGGAGATGTTAACAGAATGTTAGACAGGTTTGATAATTCCCAAAGAAGATCCTACATGTATGGTTTGTAATGCACATTGAGACTTGAGAATATGCATAAACATGGATTTTGATGCATAATTGATAAAAGTCATATAACAGGATTTCTAGGATGCAGATGTGAAATTCAGGACTACAAATAATGAGATAAGTCCTATAGGCATGGTATCTAATGCATATAAATAATAACAACAATCCTATAGGCATGATTTATACCCGAACCCAACAAAATATATGTATAAAATCCCTCCCAGCTTTTACTAGTAACCCCAAATCTGTTTTACAAGATTATTATTACAGGCCAATACAACTGAATTACATAATGAAAATCACTATAATATAGGGAGCCTTGGAAGGCCCAAAGTCAACCTGGAACTCAGGCCTTCAATCAAGTCTGGAGTACACCAGCAGTTCATAATAACACAACTGGGCTTCTGGTGTGTCAAAGTTCCCAAGGGCCTCAGGGACCCCGGGCAATGCTCACACCAGAACCTTTTCAAGAAACAATTTTTTTGTAAACAAGTTTGGAAGGCCAACCCCAATGTGTCAGAGTTCGGAGGAGTCTCATGGATTCCTAGGCAGTGCTCACACTGGGGGGGGAGGGGGGGGGGGCAGGACCCTAGATATCTAAGAGTGGGAGTTGAAACTAGCATATAAAAGTAGGAGACAGTTTTAGGAAAAACCGTTTGGACTTTTAGAAGTGAATATAAACAAATTACAAGATTAAAAACTACAAACATAACCATATTTAGCAGACTGAATTCAGACATGAATTCCAGTAGTTAGAAAATAAACAAAACAAGGTTTCACATTGCATAAATTGGATTAATTGATTAACTATTACTAGGTGGGATCAGAACAACATGCTGCAATTAAGAGTAAACAGCCAGAAGAACGCATAATACAAAGTAAGGTGATAGAAACTAAACATGCTAGTTCAGAAACAGATAAACAAGTATCATGGATCAAACAAAAACATGTTGAAGTTAAAGGGCTAATCAGACAACCATACAGAAATTTAAAGCATATTAGTACAGGAATCATGAATTGACTAGGAACATGTTAAACACATAAATAGGGCAGGCATTGAAGCATGCTAACTGAGAAATAAGTAGACAAGTGTCATGGATCAAATCAGAATATACTAATCATACTAACCTATAGGACATGACAAGTTAATAGGAATTAAGTCATGCTGATCAAGATCATAAAGGGAAGGACATAGGTTCAACTACATAGCATATTGAATAGAGTATGACAACAGAAATAGGAGCATACCAGTTAAGAAGTAACAAAACAAGAAAGTGAAAGCAAATAGGATCCAAGATCTAGCCTTGCATTTCAGCCAGCTGGACATAGCATTTGGTAGAAGTAATAGAAAAAACTACAGTTGAGAGGGTGTGAGAATGAGAGTTTGTGTGTGTGTTTCTGTGTTCTTTCTAGGTTTGTTCTTGTTTTAAAATCAAAACAACGAAAGGTTTATATAGCACATAGTAGAGTATACGAAATAAGGCAAAGGAAATCAATTGCACACAAATAAGGCATGCAACATCAATTAATCAGTCAATTAGGGTTTATTAACGAGAATAAATTAACAACAAGTAAAACTTAAATAAAGGAGAGTCTTTCATGGGGTAAATCAGTAGACAGGATTGAGGCTAAATAAGGTAAGTAGTAAATCAATTAAAGGTCAGTCAAAATGATCAAAACCCAAAAATCAAGCCAGCAATATAATTAAGGAAGGTGGTACTAATTACGAATTACATATAAGGAAAGGATAGGTAAAACCTTTCAGAGAGATATCTGTTTTTTAAAAAGGAGAACACAATTTTTGAACCCTAATTAAGAAAGTAAAATAAGTTAATCACTTTTAATTGAAAGAGTCACAGTAAACGGGTGAACATTAGAGCAAACAGTAGAAACCCTAGGACATGCAGACATAGATATGAGAACCAGTCAAAGAAGTAAAGGAAACCAGAGTTAAACACTTAAAGGTTTGAAAATATTTTGCATAAATCTCTTGAAAAATTGAAACCCTAGGTTTTAAGGAAAAATTAAATCGGTTGATGATAATAGTAAAAACGGAAGAATCTAAAAGAGAAACTACTATACAAACTCAAAACACTTCAGATCTAAAGAGATCTGAACTGATTTAGCCAGAAATAGTTAGGATTGTACAAAGATAAACAGAGGTAGAAAAATAGAGTTTTAGACCGGAGATTTGAAGCCATGAAAACACGAAAAAAAAGATGATACTCACAAACAATGGATGAATACAGATGGATTCACCAAGAGACAGAGGGATTCGAACCAGGTCTGCTCGAATCTCTTTGAGATTCCGTCAAATAACATGGAAGTCGAACACCCAGTAGAGATATGAGGCCAGATAAGGCCAAGAATCGAAGAGAAAAACCATGAACCTAAGGGGTTCAGGTGACGGTGGGCTAGGGTTAGGGAGAAGGTTGAGAGACAAGAGAGGAGGAAGGGATTTAGGGGCGACTGTTTTTAGAAATGATTAGGGTTTGGGGTCGTTTGGTTAATAAAAATGGAAATAATATCCTGGATCATTGATCTCTGATATCAACGGCCAGGATTCAATCTGGGGGTTGGGATGGTTTAAAGAATTAGGTAATTGGGTTGGGTTATGGGTTAATGGGTTGATTGGGCTTGGGCCGAAAATTAGTATAAAAGAGGCTATTTGTTAAATACCCAATTAATTTGATAAAATAATTTATAGAAATTGTTTAATGATAAAAATGCTATTTGCGTATGAAAATGATTTAAAATAATTACTTAATATTATAAAAATAGAAATATATATATATATATAAATTAAGCAATAAAATTATTATAAAATTATTTGTGATGCAATTAATAATTATATAGATTATAAAATGATGGAATAAATTAATTTAAAATCCTTTAAAATTACAGAAAATTATAGAAAAATACTAATTGATACTCATGCGTTATTTTGGAAGTATATATGCATTTTGGAAATATTATAGGGAAAAATTGGGTATCAACACCATCCAAAGTAAATCTTATATTCTAGCCACAACTATTATGCCACCACTTAATTTCCTGAGTCTGAACTCATCAATAAGGCATGAGAATCAAATTCGTTCCACAATTAAACAACATGGAAAACCTTCCAACACACTCATAACTCCAGACTACAAGTCACATCGAGACAGAAATCAAGCACCCATGAATCCTTTTTACACCTCAAGCAAACTCTTCTCTTCACATTCAAGTAATCTGAACACAGCCCGCAGTCACATCCTACTCATCATTTAGTCATCCAACCACTCGTCGATCATAAATTCCACTTATAGGGACACTACCGAACGTATAAGTCAAACAATACATGCACACACAATCGAAATTCCCGCGATAAAGCTGTGGACAAAACCTGGCCTCAAGTCCTCCAGGCTGACCCATCATCATCACATAGAAATCACATCTCGCACCTCATCCATGGAATCACAAGCCGTGGATACTCAGCCAATACCGAGCGCTTAATGCACATACGAATGCGTGGAAGTAATTCAAAGAGTTATGCTTCAAGCTGAATCAACACCGCAAAACAAGGAAAGAAAGATGGGAAGTGTCGCGCCCCTTTTTCTCGCAAAATCGGGTTTCAACATGTGAAAACTCTTTTAAGAAGGTATTAAAAGAGGAGAGTCGCCATCTAACAGTTTAAGGTCCGTTAGGGCACCTATTTGCAAATGACTCAAGTTTGACTAGTTTGCATCACCAAAGATCAGGTAAGGCCTCGAAATTATCTCGAAGAGAAGGTGTTACTCATATTATTCAGCGGGCACAAAATATCATCTCCTGCTACCCCATTACTATTGTTAAGTTATTACCTAAAGCGAACTAGTTCAATTATAGGTTATACCTTATGCGTGCACTACCCATCCCATACCTATGGTCCAGGAGGCGTTAGACCTCTATTATGGGTGGTTCTAGACTTTACTTAGATTGCTCAAAAAATGTCAAAACTAGGCGACATACAAAACACATTCGACTACACATACGGGAACTTAAAGGATCAAATTAGCCTCCACAATTAAACAACAAATGCACGCGAAACAGATTTCATGTTAGGCAGTTCGAGATTAAGGAACTTAAATCCCTATAGGCATGATTTCTAGGTGATAGGCATCAAGGCATGCAAGCAGTTTCAGGAACCAGTGAGATTTATAGACAGGGTTTCATAAGTCGTTACACGTTGATTATTGAGGAGGAAAATTCCTTAATTATTAGTCCTATAGATGTTGTGCCTAGGTGATTTATGTAATAGAGGTAGTAGAAACTCAGAATTACTCAGACGCTTGATAATGACCTAAGTGAGTGATGAACAATGTAAAAAGGGCATCATTACTAGTTAGTAAAGCAACAGTGGCATCCTATAGGAAGGATTTCTAACGATTAACATTTGGGAAACTAATTTTCTTGTTAAGCCTTGTAGGCAGGTTTTCTAGGTGAACAATGCGATGTAATAACAAATGAAATGATTAAATTCCTATAGGCATGATGTCTAGTGGATATGCTGCAGTAATGCAAATCAGAGGGGTGTTCCATTATATTTATTTCCTACGGGCAGGTTCTCTCATATAACGACAAAGATATTGAGGCATGCTTGCTAATAATCAAGTATAGTGCAAGTGTGGGATTTTCCTAATGGCATGCTTTCTACCGTGTGCATAGAGAATGAACAACATAAAGCAAGTGAATCATTCTATCCTATAGTCATGTTGTCTACCCATCTCATAATAATATTAAAATCTACCCCATCCCTTTTACTAACACCCCAATCGTTTATACAAAGATATTATTATAGACCCAAATTAATAAGTAAAGTAGTAACATTGCATGACAGTAAACCGGCCTATAGCAGGCCCAAATAAAATAAATAGATACCTAGACTCATTGGGCCTTCATTACTTCTTAGGCCTTCAATAAAGAAACACACGATCACAAGTCCACATGGAAGTCCATACCACTTTCAATGAGCCATAGCACCAAGTGTTGCACCACTTGAAACAACCAGTATAGATCACAATACATGGTAGGGAAGTAGATCATTAGGTACAATTTGGAGGTTAAAGGAATGACTAGGACCAAGCCCTAGTGTGTCATAGTTCACAGGGGCCTTAATTGGACCCCGAGCAGTGCTCACACTAGGGAGGCCAACGATAGAACCTAAATACCCTTGTCTTTCAGCCTGCTAAGAATAGGAATTCAGAATATTCAGAATTATAAGTAAAGAGAATGGATAGAATTTCCCAGAATGAGCATACGACACACTGGTCAAGTGGATTAGTAAATTCATCCAGGTTCACATAGCCAAAGTGCCACGGGAACAACCATCATAGGAATTAGGAGAAGAAACAGGTTTGCAAACATACATAGGTTGCACTAGTTGACATCTAAAGGTCTAAATTAAGTTAAGCCTAACCTAATGTCATATTAATCAATTCTTGGACATAATAGAGGGACACACATATTGATAATCATATAAAGGAGAGAATAGCAAATGAGCCAAGGCATATTGGAAAACATGTTAGCATAGGAGTAAAGTCCTAGTCAATAGAAAATAGAGTGTTTGTCTTTTGGAAAACCAGGATAGTATGAAACAAGTTTAGAACAGATTTTAGGGTAGCATTAAAGAGCATTCCAATATACACATGTCACGACCCAAACTACCATGTCGTGATGGATCCTATCGTGGTACTAGGCTAGCCGACTCTTTACTCAAAACAACGTGATATTTCATTTCAAAGCTAATTTCAAACTATTTCATAGTAAAACTTCATAAAGAAATTCAAAACAAATGAAAAGTGCAAAAATAAAAGCCCGACATCGGGTGTCACTAGTCATGAGCGTCTACAATATCTGTCTAACGATACTAAGACTAATGCAGTCCAGAAATCTACTAAAAATAGTTATAGGAAGATAAGGGGGAGAAGAGCAGGGCTGCAATCGCCATGCAGCTACCTTGCTAACTCCAAAAGATCCGCGATGGATGAAATCCACACTCGCTAGCACGTCCAGTAACACCTAGATCTGCACACAATGTGCAGGGAGTAACGTGAGTACGCCAACTCAGTAAGTAACAACAATAAATACATGCTGAGCATTAGTGACGAGCAGTAAAACACATAAAGTCCACATCATGAAATCTCAGTAAAATACAACATGCTTTCAAATCAGTATTTGAGTCAAATCATCTTGTTTAAAAACCAGTTCCGATGAAAATTCATTTAATGATATTTTTCAACAGTTTCAATAGAGGCTCAATGAGAAATAGAGTGAAAATGATGAAAACATAAACAACTCCTTGGGAAAAACATCACTCATATACAGCCCTCGGGCAAGCCTCACAGTCACTCGTAAACAGCCCCTCGGGCATACCTCACAATCACTCGTAACAGCCCCTCGAGAATACCTGACCATCACTCATGCCTCCTAGTCACTCAGAACTTGGCACTCGATAATCGGCACTTGCACTCAGAAGGTACATGCGCTCACTGGGGGTGTGTACAGACTCCGGAGGGGCTCCTTCAGCCCAAGCGCTATATCAAGCCAAATCATGGCATAAATCACTCAAACCCTCGGCCTATATCAAACATGCTGTGGTGTGCAGCCCGATCCCATAAATATCCTCATAAAATTAGGCCCTCGGCCTCACTCAGTCATAAACCTCACAAGTCACTCGGGCATTTTAGTAAAAACATGGAACTCGGCCCAAAACAACATTTATATGCATCAAAACAGAGCAATAAAACTGAGTTATGCAGTAAACAGGTATAACCATGACTAGGTATAGATTTTCAATCGAATATAGTGAGAGGATAGTAAGAAAAGGTCCCTAAGGGTCCAAACAGCACTGGCACAAGGCCCAAATATGGCATTCAACCCAATTTGCAGAAACTCTTTCTAAAACACATAAGTATTACATAATTTCAACAAAATATGCAACTCTACAGTTGCTACGGGACGGACCAAGTCACAATCCCCAACGGTGCACGCCCACACATTCGTCACCTAGAATGTGCATCACCTCAAAATAGTAGTATGATATGAAATCCAGAGTTTCATACCCTCAGGACTAGATTTACAATCGTTACTTACCTCAAACTGGTCAAAACTCTAACCCGCGATGCTCTTGCCCATCGGCTCGGCCTCCAAATGCTCCGAATCTATTAAAAATCAGTATATTACCATCAATATACGCTAACAGAATGAATTCAACATTAAAAATTATCAAATTAGACAAAGATCCCGAATTCGGCTCAAACCCGCCCCCCTGGGCCCACGTCTCAAAATCCGACAAAACTTACAAAACTAGAAAGCCCATTTTTAGGGCATAGATCTCAGACTGTTCATTTCTTCTCTTTTTTTTGTCATTTGAACTTTCTAAGAGTTGCCCCAGTTTGTACTCTTGGGACATGGACCTTTCTTTTCATTTCATTTTTTTTCTTGTTCACTCTTTCTTTAATTTTCTCTCCTTTTTTTTGGATTTTTGACTCTAAACTTGATTCCAAGAGAGGGTGGTCATATAAAATAACACAGGTTCGAAAGGGGTAATAAAGGGTATACAGTGTTTGGTTAGCAGAAAAAGGGCCTCCCGGCCTTGAGAAATGCCAAAACATATTATCTTTTTGCGATCATAGCATTGATGAAAATGTCTATTTTCTTGGTGTGTCGCGGTCGAAAGAAAATTTCTATCCTTTAATGTCAATTCAACCAAGCCTCAATTGATTGAACATCCTCAAATCCGATCTTCACAATGATTTGAAGGTGAATTTACTCGACCTTAGTTCCAAAGTATCTCAGATATTTATTCATCCTCAAAAGTGTCTCTTTCTCACTTATCTCACTCAAGACTAAATCATTTTTTTAAGATCTGACCAAAATTTCCGCATGCATGTCATATCACTAAAACTAGCGAGAAAGGAACTAAGCATGGAATGACACAAAAGGATAAATCGTACTTCATTGAGTAAAGGATGGAAGGGCTTAACAACAAGACAAACAACCTAAAATCTGAGTTACAACCCTAGAATAATCCGAATAATGAAAATAGCAATAAAATTGACAGACAAGTCTCACACAAACAGAAAGAGGGATAAAAGGGTTTGGCTCAATAAAACAAATAAAATCTGGATCACAACCCTGAAATAACCCAGATAATAGAAAAAACATCAAAACAAGCTATCATTATTCCTTCCTAGTAAGGAGGGAATGACTTTTCAATTGCTAAGCTTGACATTTAGCCACAAATTTGCTCATCAAAATCATATGAGCTTTCTCCAATTTCAAATTCATTAACTCCAGTCAGCAAGTTTCTGAGAGGATTCTCATACTCCCTGTCACCATGCATCATCCCCACAAAGTGTGCATCATCATGTGTAGGTAAATGATTATGCGTGATATTCTGGGTGTCACTGTCTATAATCACAATAAGTTTTTCCTGGATCAACCTTTCTATTTCTCTTTTCAAATCCCGACAACTTTCAACATCATGTCCGTAGGCATTGGAATGGTATTCACACCTTTTAGAAGGGTCAAAGATTCTTGCATGTGGATCCACATGATTTGGAGGAATATGTGCAATCATGTCATAATGCTTTAATTTCTCAAACAAGCTTGCATAAGACTCATCTATTGGTGTAAAATTATCTTTCAACCTTTGTTCCCCTCTATATCCCTTGCTTGGATGCGGGTTGTAGGGTACTTGAAAATTCGGTGGAGACTGATGGAGACTTTGGGGTGCTGGTGCTCCCCTTCTGGGGTGTCTTAGTTACTGGCAACATATTGAGGTGGAGCAAAAGAGTATTGTGGGTTCTGAGGTGGATAATAGTGCTCAGGGGAATCATCGAAAATCAGAGGAGGCTGGTCATACCTTCGAGATGTTCTCCTAGGAACTCTTCTCGACCCTGATGTCATCATGGTTTCTTCATCCTTCTCGTTCACGTCACTGTAATTATCTGATTCAATTGGAACAACCTGAGTTGTAGCTTTGAGAGCTGCTTGACTTATAATTCTGCCTGTCTTAAGGCCATTCTCTACCATTTCTTCCATTTTGATTGCTTCCGAGAAGGATTTGCCAACTGCGGACATCATGTTTCGAAAATAATCTGGCTCTTGAGCCTGAAGGAAGTCAGTGATTAGCTCGTGGTCATCCATGGGGGGCTTAACTCTAGCCGCTTTCTCTCTCCATTTAATGACATATTCCCTGAAACTTTCAATTGGTTTCTTCTTCAGGTTGGAAAGGGAATTGCGGTCTGGGGAGATGTCTATGTTTTATTGGAACTGTTTGACAAAGTCCTAGGCCATGTTATCCTAGACATACCAGCGAGATGTGTCTTGACCCATAAACCATTCGAAGGCTACTCTCGTCAGGCTTTCCCCAAAATATGCCATTAGTAATTCTTCATTTCTTCCTACACCTCTTAGCTGATTGCAATACCTTTTCAGGTGGGCTATGGGGTCTCCACGTCCATCATACTTTTAAAATTTGGGAGTTTTGAAACCAAGTGGAAAACGAACATCGGGGAACATACATAGATCCTTGAAGGCAATACTCTTCTGACCTACCAACCCTTGCATGTTTTTCAACTGTCGTTCTAAGCTATTAACTCTTTGGGCCATTTCTTCTTGTAACCGTTNCCATTCGAAGGCTACTCTCGTCAGGCTTTCCCCAAAATATGCCATTAGTAATTCTTCATTTCTTCCTACACCTCTTAGCTGATTGCAATACCTTTTCAGGTGGGCTATGGGGTCTCCACGTCCATCATACTTTTAAAATTTGGGAGTTTTGAAACCAAGTGGAAAACGAACATCGGGGAACATACATAGATCCTTGAAGGCAATACTCTTCTGACCTACCAACCCTTGCATGTTTTTCAACTGTCGTTCTAAGCTATTAACTCTTTGGGCCATTTCTTCTTGTACCATCTTTCGGGCAGGCTTCTTGATGTTTACTGGAAGATCAAATAGGTACGAGTGGTACTCGGGAGAATGGTACTGCTCTTTCTGGGTAGCAAATTGTGACTCATGAGGTTTCCTCTGCACCACCGTCGGTTGTGGGACAGTGAAGATAGGCATAACAACAACGGTTGTCTGATTGGTTGTCAATGGCAAACTTTGAGAGCATGCAAATGGAGTTCCAGCTGTGGTCGTACATCTGGGATAAAGATTGAACACAAGTGGATAGGATTGATCAGACAATGGGACCGAAATGGTAGTTGTCGAGATGGGTGTGAATTGTGGAAAACCCTGAACAGAGAAGGGTGGTCCTCTACCATCGGCTCATGCTTGACACATTTCAGTCATTTTCTGTTTCAGTACTCTATTTTCCTCAACCACAGTAGACTCTTGTTGAACCCTTTGAACCTGAGTCTCATGACCGCTCGTAACAGCTTCGATGTCTGTTGTCATTTTCCCCTTGGATTTGTGTTGTCAGCTTACCACAAATCGACCACCTCAACTTTTCTTCACAATTCAAAACAAAAGACACGTTAGGATGGACTCAGTTGGTCCTTATTATCATTCTTTTTTATTTTCTTCTTTTTTTAAAAAAATCATTTGATCGAACCTGATGTGGGTTGCCTACGTATCATGACGCCGCATGAATCAGATCTTGTGTAGTTCGGGAAGATCATGAATAAAGGAAATAAACTAATTCTTTTTTTTTTTAGTTTTTAATTTTTTAGTTTTTTATTTTATAAAGAAAGAGTTATAAAGAAGAAAGAAAATATTTTTTGATTTTGAAATTTTTTTTTAAATTCTTTTTTTTTCCGGTGAATTTCGAAAGAAAAACTTCTAAAGAAGAAAGAAAAATATTATTGGACTTTTGGACTTTTATTTTGAATTTATGAAAGAAATACTTCTAAAGAAANTTTTCTTTTCAAATGAAAGACTTCTAAAATGAAAGAAATTATTTTTATTTTAAATTATTATTATTTTAGATTTTCTAAAGAAAGGCTTCTAAAGAAGGAATTAAAGAATTTTTTTTTTTGGATTTTTGTAAACTGGTTTCTCAAAGAAAGACTTTTCTACAAAAGGAAGTAAGAATTTTTTTTTTAATTTTTGAAAATTGGGGTCTCAACGAAAGACTTTTCTACAGAAGGAAGTAATGGAAAATATTTTTGGATTTTTAAAAATTGGGGGCCGGAACTAATGAGGTTTGCCTACGTATCTCACATCCGGTGAGAATCAGACCCGCGTAGTTCTGCCAGTTTTGACGGGACCGGGAAAACATGAATTTTGAAAACATTCATTTCTTTTTTTTTCGGGAGAGTTTCGACATTTTTCAAATACCTACCTCTCAATCTTGATTTTATTATTATTTTTTTTAAATTTTCTTTCCCATTCTAGGAAGCCAGTCAACATGTAAGACAAACTAATCAGATACGCAAGTAGCATGTAAGATGCATCGGGATGGTCTTTTAAATTGGGCCCGTCTTAGACGGACCCAACCCCTGTGTTGAGTCCCCTAAGTAAAATGCGCGTGATGCAAACAAACGCACCTACTAGGGATCTCACATGAGGTTATGTCATTCTAAGTTTTAATCCTGGGGTTTTTCTAGACCAGGCTTACCCGAGCAGACAACTGTCACGACGCGAAATCCCACCGTCGGCCGTGATGGCGTCTAACGTTGAACCTGTTAGACAAGCCAACGTGTGCAGTTGAGCTAAAATGATAACACCGAATTAACACAATAAGCTAAAAACACTTCACAATTCTTAACAATGGAAATAGATAAAGTTTCAAAGCTATGTGAAGATAACATAATACAACGTCGCAATGATTTCCCAAAACCTGGAGTCACAAACTCACAAACTGTCTATAGGAGTGCTAAATACAAATTCTGAAAGGAAATACATGAATGTCCCTGAGAACTAGAGGAAAGACAAGACAGAAATACATGAACTAGGGATAGGAGCGACGCTAAGGCCCACAAACGTCAGCGGTATACCTTGAAGCCTCAGGGATGGACTGAAGGTGACTCCCTCAACGTTGTCCACTGGGTCCGAGTGCGGGATATGCATAACAATAAGATGTGCAGTGTAGCATCAGTACAACCGACCTCATGTACTGAGTAAGTGCCGAGCCTAACCTCAGACGAAGTAGTGACGAGGCTAGACTTGACAACAAATGTTAACCTGTCATATTCTACAACATATATCGTGGAAAACAAAGCAAGAGATAAACAAATACGTAGGGTGATATAGGAGCAGACAATGAGGGTAACAAGTGGGATAAAGCGGTTAATTAAGTACATAGGAACATACAAGAAGACAAATTATCATAAATATGCTAATGAAACAAATATAATGCCAGAAATGTAATAAATGGCACGGCATCACCGTTCGTGCTTTTACTCTCTTCCTCACGATGCAATGTATCATGTACGGCAATGTAAATCATGGCACAACATCAACCTTCGTGCTTTTAAATATAAATCATGGTACGACATCAACCTTAATGCTTTTAAATATAAATCATGGCACGACATCAACCTTCGTGCTTTTACATATAAATCATGGCATGACATCACCCTTCGTGCTTTAATTCTCTTCCTCAATATGCAATATATGATGTAATCAATGTAAATCATGGCACAACGTCACCCTTTGTGCTTTTACTCTCTTCCTCACTATGCCATATATGATGTGATCAATGTAAATCATGGCACGACATCACCCTTCGTGCTTTACACTTTTCCTCACCAATGAAACTCCAGATCTCTGTAGCTGAGGTGGGTCTAGTCCAATCTCTAACTGCTGAAATCTTCTTGGGATCCACCTGAACACCCTCTGAAGATACCACATGGCCTAGAAATGCAAATGAACTCAACCAAAACTCACACTTGGAGAATTTGGCATACAACTAACTATCCCTCAGAGTCTGGAAGACGACTCTAAGGTGTTGCTCATGCTTCTCTCGGCTGCGAGAGTATATCAATATATCATCAATGAAAACAATAATAAATGAGTCCAAATAAGGCCTGAACACTCGGTGCATCAAATCCATGAAAGCAGCGGGGGCATTTGTCAGCCCAAATAACATCACCAACAACTCATAATGCCCATAAAGAGTGCGAAAAGCTATCTTAGGGACATTAGACGCCCTAATACTCAGTTGATGGTAACCAGATCTCAAGTCAATCTTGGAAAACACTGAAGTGCCTTGAAGCTGGTCGAATAAATCATCAATCCTCGGCAAAGGATACTTGTTCTTCATAGTAACCTTATTCAACTGCCGGTAGTCAATACACATCCTCATCGAGCCATCTTTCTTCTTGACAAACAATACTGGAGCACCCTAAGGAGAGACACTAGGCCTAATGAAGCCTTCATCCAAAAAATCCTGCAACTGATCTTTCAACTCCTTCAACTCTAGCGGGGCCACACGATACGGCGGAGTAGAAATAGGCTGGGTGCCCTGAGCTAACTCAATATAAAAATCAATATCTTTGTCAGGTGGCATACCCGGCAAGTCAGCAGGGAAAACCTCTGGAAACTCACGAACCACGGCCACGCGCACAGACTCCAGGGAAGGAACCTCGGTGTTAGAATCACGAACATAGGACAAATAGGCCAAAAAACCCTTCCCAACCATGCGCCGAGCCTTCATATAAGAAATAACTCTACCTGAAGAATAACTAGGAGTTCCCTTCCACTCCAAACGAGGTGCCCCTGGCAAAGCCAAGGTCACTGTCTTGGCATGACAGTACAGAATAGCATAATAGGGGGATAACCAATCCATCCCCAATATAACATCGAAGTCAACCATATCCAGAAGCAAAAGATCAACCTGGGTCTCCAAGCAACCCATGACTACTAAGCAAGCACGGTAGACTCTATCTACCACTATAGAATCACGCACCGGTGTAGACACATGCACAACAGTACTGAAGGAATAACGGGGCATACTTAAATAAGGGGAAAAATTTGAAGACAATTAGGAGAATGTAGAACCCGGATCAAATAACACCGAAGCCTCTCAGCTGCAAACTGAAACCGTACCTATAATAACTGCATCAGAAGCCTCGACATCAGGCCTGGTAGGAAAAGCATAGCACCGAGGCTGAGCCTCTCCAATCTGATCATCTTTGGGTAGGCCTACTGTGGCCTGACCTCTACCTCTCGTGGCATGTCCTCCACCTCTATGAGTCTGACCTCTACCTCTAGCACCCCGACTGCCACCCCTAGTTGGCTGAAGTGGTAGGGGTGCACCTGAAACGGGAACCATGGAACGGGAACCCTGATACTGAGGACCACTAGAAGCTCGGGGACAATACCTGACAATGTGCCCCAGAACACCACAAGAATAACACGGCCTCTGCTAATATGGCTGGGGACTCTGGATTTGTCCCTGACGACCCTGGTAACCACACTGATAACTCTGAAGCGGCGGTGCACTGATAGGTGATGGTGGTGCACCAATAGGAGCTGGCGGTGCACTGTGAGCTACCTGAAGTGCCGACTGATAGGGTCTGGGAGGATGACCTCTGCTTGAAGAATCTCTGCCCCCAGATGGGGCTCCACTGAAACGACCGAAGTGGCAGTGCCTCTTGTCAGCCCCCTGACCACCACCCTGTGACATAATCATCTCAATCCTCCTGGCCACATTGGCCGCATCCTGGAATGAAATATCAATACCTGACTCTCTAGCCATCTAAAGTATGATAAGCTGGACCAATCCTTTAATAAATCTCCGAATCCTCTCCCGATCAGTGGGGAGTATCATAATAGCATGTCGAGCTAGAGTGATGAACCTAGTCTCGTACTGAGTGACTGTCATAGATCCCTGCTGGAGACGCTCAAACTGCCTCCGAAGGTCCTCTCTCTGAGTAATGGGAAGGAACTTCCCAAAAATACCTCTGAGAAGTGAGTCCAAGTCAAAGATGCAGACCCAACTGGCCTGGTCAAGAAATAGTCTCTCCACCAAGTCTTGGCGGAACCCGATAGACGAAAGGTAGCAAAATCAACTCCATTGGACTCTACTATGCCCATGTTCCGAAGAACCTCATGACAGCTGTCCAAATAATCCCGGGGATCCTCTGATGATGAACCAGTAAAAGTAGTAGTGAATAACTTAGTGAACCTGTCCAGTCTCCACAAAGCATCAACTAACATAGCTGCTGCCTCTGCTACCGGTGTTGCAATACCCGGCTGGGCTACTCCGGCTAGCTGAGGTGCCGGAGTCTGAACCTGTGGAGCTAGCTGCTCTGGCATGCGGGTGGCAGGAGTCTGGGTCCCTCCCCCAGCTTGAAAGACGGCTAGTGTAGTAAGAAGAAGACTCGCCTGTGCTACACTCTCCATGAGTCCGACTAGACGGACAAGAGCGTCCTGAAGCACTGAGGTAGCTATGAACCCCTCTGGAACCTGAGCTGGTCCAACTGGGACTGTTGGAACTGGGACCTCCTCGTCAGACTTGACCTGAGGGTCCTCCACTAGGGCTGCTGCTCTAGGCTGAGCTCGGCCCCGACCTCAGCCTCTAGTATAGCCTCGTCCTCAACCTCGGCCACTCATAAGAGCTGTAGCAGGTGTCGGGCTGTTGAGCGGAACCAAGGGAAGCACGCGTCCTCGCCATCTGTGAGAGAATAGAATAGAAATTAAATTAGTACTCAGAATTCAAATCCGCAACAAAAAAGAAGAAAAGTGAAGTTATTTCAAACTTTGCAGCCTCTGGGGGATAAATACAGACGTCTCCGTACCGATCCCTCAGACTCTACCAAGTTGTCCGTGATTTGTGAGATCTAAGCAACTAGAGCTCTGATTCCAACTTGTGAGGGCCCGAAATCCCACCGTCGACCGTGATGGCGTCTAACGTTGAACCTGTTAGACAAGCCAACGTGTGCAGTTGAACTAACATGATAACACCAAATTAACAGAATACGCTAAAAACATTTCACAATTCTTAAAAGCGAAAATAGATAAAGTTTCAAAGCTATGTAAAGATAACATAATACAACGTCACAATAATTTCCCAAAACCTGGAGTCACAAACTCACGAACTATCTATAGGAGTGCTAAATACAAAGTCTGAAAGGAAATACATGACTGTTGCTGAGAACTAGAGGAAAGACAAGACAGAAATACATGAACTAGGTATAGGAGAGACGCCAAGGCCCACGAACGTCAGCGATATATCTTGAATCCTCAAGGGTGGACTGAAGGTGACTCCCTAAACGCTGTACACTGGGTCCGAGTGCGGGATATGCACAATAATAAGATGTGCAGTGTAGCATCAGTACAACCGACCCCATGTACTAAGTAAGTGCCGAGCATAACCTCGTCCGAAGTAGTGACTAGGCTAGAGTTGACAACAAACATTAATTGTCCTATTCTACAACATGTATTGTGTAAAACAAAGCAAGAGATAAACAGATACGTAGGGGGATATGGGAGCAGACAAAGGGGATAACAAGTGGGATAGAGCAGTTAATTAAGTACATAGGAACAGACAAGAAGACAATTTATCAAAAATATGCTAATGAAAAAAATATAATGCCAGAAATGTAATAAATGGCACGAAATCACCCTTCGTGCTTTTACTCTCTTCCTCACGATGCAATGTATCATGTATGACAGTGTAAATCATGGCACGACATCAACCTTCGTGCTTTTAAATATAAATCATGGCACGGAATCAACCTTCGTGCTTTTATATATAAATCATGGCACGACATCAATCTTTGTTCTTTTAGATATAAATCATGGCACGACATCACCCTTCGTACTTTTACTCTCTTCCTCACTATGCAATATATGATGTAATCAATGTAAATCATGGCACGACGTCACCTTTCGTACTTTTACTCTCTTCCTCACTATGCAATATATGATGTGATCAGTGTAAATCTTGGCACGGCATCACCCTTCGTGCTTTACACTCTTCCTCACCAATGCAATGACAATTATCAAATTGGCAAGGAATTCAGCATAGTGGAATCACAATCATAATCACCCGACAAGGGGAGAATATCGGTCATTATCATAACAAATTGCCCGGCCAGGGTCTCAGATATAACCAACCTTTTCAAGTATATCCTTTACAGTTGGATCCTCAATAGGACCATTACATCACAAGTTTATCAACGAGGATTTTTACAACAATCAACTTCCAAAGTAGAGATAAGTTCATATTATAACGAACATGGAAGTAATAATAAGATTTCTATCGACAATAGACTCACGGGAATGCTTGACACACAATGCATAGGTACTCGTCACCTCACCTATGCATTGAACATGATAAACACTTAACACATAGCATACAATACCTATTCCCTCACCAAAGTTAGGCAAGACACTTACCTCGGGTCCAAAAATAGCAATCAAGCCTCTAACACCGCCTTTCCTTTTGAATTCAACTCCGGAACAAAAATATCTAGACATAATTAACTTATTAACATCAATAATGACTCATTAATACAATCCCATAGCCTAAATATACAATTCCTAGCATTCTTCCTAAAATACCAAAATCTGATCCCGGGCCCGCTTGGTCCAAACATGAGGCTCAGACCAAAACCCGATCACGCATACCCCCACGAGTCAAATATATGATTTGTTTTGAAATCCGACCCCAAATTGAGGTTGAATTATCCAAAATCCCATAAACCCTAACTCTTCCCAAATCCCCTAATTTCTACTTTGTTTTCATGATTTTAGGCTTAGATTCTAGTGATTAGTTGATGAAAGTGAGAGGACATGATGTTAAGAACACTTACTCATGGAGCTATGGTGATGGAGGTCTTCAAATTTCGCCTAAGGAGAGTGGGGAAGAAGGTGGGTTGAGAAAACTGGTGAGAATCCCGTAATGTTTCTGTTTTTAAGGAATTAAAATGACTGGGCGAATTTACTCAACGCGATCGCGGAAAGGGAGTTGCGATCGCGGAGAGTACTGGGTTTTAGACTTACGCGATCACGAACAAGGGACTGCGATCGCGTGGGTACTGGACACTGACCATCGCGATCGCGACCAAGCGATCGCGTTCGCGCAGAGCAACACGCTGCCCCGCCCCTATATCCCTTTAACGCTATGCGATCGCGTGAGGCCCCTCGCGATCGCGTAGAGCACCACCCATAGGCACTGCGATCGCGTCCAAGGCCCTGCGTTCACATAGGGTAATTTCCCACCCCCCAACCATAGACACATCGCGATCGCGTGAGTCACGCCGCGATCGCGTGAGTCACGCCGCGATCACGGAGAGCAAAACATAGAACACCGTAAACAAATCAAAAACCAGATTTTTCCAACTCTTTTGCACCCCGACACCTACACGGAACTCACCCGAGCCCTCGGGGCCCAAAACCAAATATACACATGACTTCAAAATCATCCTAGGAACTTATTCAAGTAATTAAACCACTAATATAACATCAAAACCAATGAATTAAACTCAAAAATCTATAGAATTTTCTTAAACTTCTAAATTCTCCAATTTTGATCCGAAACACGTCAAACCAAGTCCGTTTCTTTCCAAATTTTACAGATAACTCACATAACACATATTGAACCTGTTCCGGGCATCGGAACCATAATACAGGCCCGGTAACACATATTTCACATCAAAGTTCATTTTCAAAAGTCTTTCTTATTTTCAGAAAACAATTTTCTTTAAAAATTCATTTCTCGAGCTTGGGACCTCGGAATTCAATTCCGGGCAAACACCCGAGTCCCATATTTTCCACGGATCCTCCGGGACCGTCAAATCATGGGTCCGGGTCTGTGTACCAAAAAATGTTGACCAAAGTCAATTTTATTCCATTAATTATCATAAATTCAATAATTCAACACATTTCCACATAAAAAAACTTCCCGGCTACGCGCTCGGGATGTGAACGCACATCGAGGTGAGATTAACAGAAGCTTTCGGGGCCTCAAAACACAGTTTTTGCTAAATTGTACAAGATGACCTTTTGGGTTATCACAACAGCTCGAGCTGCGGGGGAGGGGGGGGGGGCGTACCGATAATACAGAAGCTTCACCGACTTTGCAACTTGTTTGAACCTCATTCTAAATTTGGATATGCCTCTAACAGAAAAGAAGTCACACGAAGTGCACACTTTCCAGATCATTTAGAAGACTCAGAGAGAATACAGTTTCTGCACAATTTATATACAATTCAGATAATATCAAAGCGGGAAAAAGCAGCATTTAGCACATTAGGGTCAACACATGTAAAAATTAGATAATAATGAAAGCCAAATATAACAGCTATTCTAAGCTCGAATCATTGAACCCTAAACCAGAGATTATGGGTTCGATCCCCAGTGGAGTTGCCAGAGCTGTCACACCTCCTTTTTCACCTATAGGGGCCTGATAGGGGAGTTTTTCCATTTTAAGTGACATAATCGAATTTTGGTGTATTTATTTAATTTTTAGAGTCGCCACCCCTATTTTTTACGGTGTTCCGAGAAACCATTTATTTTTTAATATCCCAAATCGAGGAAATTTTGACTCTGTTTAAAATGTCTGGGAACTAGAAATTCGGGTAAGGAATTCTGTTAACCCGGGAGAAGGTGTTAGACACTCCCGAATTCCGTGGTTCTAGCACGGTCGCTTAACTATTAATATTTGGCCTAATTATCTAATTATTTACACATATTAAACATATTGTGTATTTTTAGCCGTTTTACTTTTTAGTCGCTTTTAATATTTATGGATTTATCTTAAAACAAGTCACGATGGCGTGCACTTGTCATTTTTGGACACATCGTAAACGCGCCACATGAAACGCACCCGCAATTTACGACGTGTTAATTGTTCATTATTGTTCAAAGTTATGGTCGGGTCACATGAAATGCACACCCGAATTTGAACATATACTAGCTCAAATATTAACTCTAGATTCTAAAAATAATTTATGAAATTGGACCTGGTATTAACTTTATAAAACAAAGCGAGCTCAATTCTATTCAACTAAAGATAATTTAGCCTAAAAATAATTGGCTAGAATCTAAACTAAAAATAGAGATCTCAAACTCACTCTCATGTACTAACCAAATATCCCTCATTTCATTTCAATCTCAAACTTGAATAACAACATCATGTTAATGAACTTTAATCAAATCAACTATTAGCTAACCCCAACCCCAACCCCAATGTAATTAATTATTTCCTTTTGAATTTGCCTTTCCTTAAGAACTTATATCTATTTTAAATGTATTGATCTAAATGAACACTAATCAAAAAATTATGAATCTTGCATCAAACACATCACTGAAATAGCTCAAACAATGTATTTTAAAGTAAAACTCCACCTCTAGATGTAACGACCAGACCGGTCGTTTTGCGTTATCGGAACCTGTTCCCTAAATGAAACTTCCCATAGCAGTTTTTTATAGTTATGAATTGCGGGGACTGATGGTCCGGGATTCGGAGGTGTTTAGAGTGCTATAGGAACAATTGGTTCCTTAAGGTTGGCCTTTAAGACCAAGTTTAACTTCGGTCAATATTTTGGTTAAACGACCCGGGAATCGAGTTTTGTCGGTTCTGGTAGATTCGTGTGATTATTTTGGACATAGGCGTATGCTCGGAATGGGTTTCTGATGGCCGGGAGCGTTCCAGCGCCAATATTGAAATAAGAAGTTCTTTAAGTTCCTATTGTGGTTTTGTACGTGATTTTATGTTATCGAGGTCTGAACGGAATTACGAGACCTGGAATAGTTCCGTCATGTCATTTATGATTTGCCTGCAAAATTTGGTGTCATTCCGAGTAGTATAGGTCAGCTCGGCGCGTTGATAGCGACGTCTAGAAAACATAAAGTTCCTAAGTTGGGTTCATGGGGTTTTGAGGTGTGATTTCAAGTTTTAGCGTTGTTTTGGGGGTTTTGAAGGCTTGAGCGAGCCTGTATTATGATTTGGGACTTGTTGGTATATTTGGACGAGGGCTCGGGTGGGCCGAGAGGCCTTCCGGGTACCCAACGAGGCTAAAAACTAGCTAAAATAGCTGCTGGTGCACCTGTCCTGGTGTGACCGCAGGTGCGGTTGCCCAGTCGTAGGTGCGAGGCCACACATCACAGGTGCGACCCCCAGTGGTCTGGCCAATTCTCGCAGGTGCGGACAAAGTTCTGTAGGAGCGGAGTCGCAGGTACGGTCTTCACTCCGCAGGTGCGGGCCCAGGCTCCCCACTCCATTTCCGTAAGTACGGGCCTTTGCTTGCAGGTATGAGACCGCAGGTGCGGTCCTCGAGCCGCAGGTGCAAAAATACTGTCCAGACAGTGTGTTTTTATACACGGGTTTAATTCATTTTTTCTTATCTTGTTCTTCTTCCTTGGGGTGATTTCCACCATTTTAGAGGGGCAAACGACTTGGTTGTTGAAGGTAAGTAAATTCTACTCTAATATTAGCCTCATGCATGAATTCCTAGTTAAGTTTAATCACATAGTTAGTGAAAGATCAAGAATTTGGTAGTAACCTAGGACTTCGATAATTTGAAAATTTACCCGTGAATTTTCTATGAAATCAAGTAAAAATCGTATATTAACGATCCTAAGGCTACGGGTGAGCGATTCCCTTGAGAAGTTTTGAAAATTTAACGTGCGGGTCCAGGCTTGGACTTTGGGAATTCTTCAAGAATATTGAATTATTGAATAAATAGGATAATTTCCCTACTTTGAGCATGCATTGATGTCATTGTACCGTATTTGGCTAGTTGCGAGTCCTCGGGTGTAGAGTTCGGAGTTCGGGTGCATCCTTGGTCCGAGGGGTAGATTCGACACGAGGTGAGTCTCCTTTCTAACCTTGTAAGAGGGAATTGTCCCCATAGGTGTTTATATGCTGTGTGTAATTGTTTTGGGGGCTAAGTGCGTACAAAGTGACGAGAGTCCGTACGTGGAGAATATCATGCTATGTCGGGTAGTTTTAGGGCTCACACACATGTCTCTATGTGTCTTATATATATCTTTGGGTGTTCTTTGTGCTGCGTGATGTTAATATGGAAATGTTGAAAGTGTCACTTGAACTCCCAGTTGATCAATCCCTGTTAAAGGTATAGCCCTACTATGTTATTGAGATGTCGGTATATACATATGTACGTATGAGAGTCAGCACTCGAATCGCAGATACGATTCGCGATCGAGGGAAGATTTATGATAAATCGGGTATAAGTGTGTCAGCACTCAAATCACATGTATGATTCGCGATCGAGGGGAGCTTTATGGTAATTATACATAAGTGTGTCACCACTCGAATCGCAGGTATGATTCACGATCTAGGGAAGCTTTATGGTAATTGTATATAAATGTGTTACCACCCGAGTCACAGGTATGATTCACGAGCGAGGGAAGCTTTACGTCCTTTCAGTGTCTAGATATTTCCTTATGACTCCGGCCGGTTGTCTTGCCCTTGTGTGCGCTTGGCTATTTGGTACCATTTCCATTGATATTGACTTGAAAGATATTTGGGGGGAAAAAGGGAAGTGTACATTGTTGCTTATTTTCAGTAGTTTCCTGAATTTCTGTATTTGATAGGTATCTGCTTCTTACTATCTCACATGTCTACTGCATTCTGTTATATCCTATTTGCATTATTACTGGTGGACCTTAGTGAGAGTCATGTTGACCTTTCATCACTACCTCTTCGAGGTTAGGCGGGATACTCACTGGGTACATATACATTTATTACTCATGCTGCACTTCTGCACTTAATTGTACAGGTTCTGAGGCTGGTGTTTCTGGTTATCCGACTGGAGCTTGACTTATATTCTGGACCTGACTCCACGGTGAGTTGCACCCCTTGACGATTCTCAGCAGTGCTATGGAGTTATCTTTTATTTATTTCTTTCTACTTCTCTCAGACAACAGTACAGTTTGTATCATCTTTTGTATATTCTACTAATTCGCCTTTTGACTTGTGACACTAGTTCCTGGCACGCACACAGTAGACTCATTATTTTTGGGACTGTATATATATATATATATATATATATTGGAACACGATCACTATGGTTGTATTTATTTAAGTTGATAAATTTTCCCACTTTTATTTAAATGATTTAAGCTTAAAACTTTGGGAAGTACGTGGGTTTGGTATGTTAATAAGGATAATCTCACTAGTAAACAACTGTTGGCTTGCCTGACTCCGGTGTTGGGAGCCATCACGACCCGTGTCGGATTTTGGGTCGTGAAAACATGGTATCAGAGCCCTAGGTTCATGTAGTTCTCGCGAGTCACGGACAAACCCAGTAGAGTCTTGCGAATCAGTATGGAGACGTCTGTACTTATCTTCAGGAGGCTACAGTGTGTTAGGAAAACTCTATTTGTTCTTATTCTATCGTGTAGTCGATGATTTACTAAATTAGTTCTTCTATTCTCTCACAGATGGGTAGGACGCGTGTATCTGATGTTCCAAACCGGGGAAGGGCCGCTACCCCTGCCGTCCGAGGCCGTTGTACAGGCCGGGGGAGGGCACAAGCCCGTGGTAGGGGACGAGGGCGTCCCAGAGGTATTCCGGTCTCTCCACCAGAGGACCCTATTATAGAGGAGCAAGATGAGGTGCCTCTAGTAGATCCTGCCCCAGTAGACTTTATGACGGCGCCAGGCTTCCAAGCAGTTATGGGCTGTATGATGAGATTTATGGACACTATGTCCCAAGCTGGTTTATTTCGAGCAGATCCTTCCACTTCTCAGGCGGGAGGGGGAGCCCAGAACCCTACCGCCCAAGCCGTAGGACTGGCAGCTGCAGCACATCATACCCTGGGTACACTGCCCATGGGTGGTACCCAGCCTGTAGTAGCAGCTCCGGAGCCCGGACCAGCTACAGATGGCAATCGGCAGAAGATGTTAGACAAATTGAATCGATTGCGCCCTACACTCTTTGGGGGTGAGCGAGGTGAGGATGCCCAGGACTTCATTGATAGGTGCAGGGATAGACTGCACAACATGGGGATCCTAGCGTCCCATATAGTGGATTTCACTACATTCTAGTTAGCGGGTAGAGCTCACAGGTGGTGGCAGTCTTATGTTCTCAGCAGACCAACAGATTCTCCTACTGTGACTTGGGAGCAGTTCACACAGATATTCTTGGAAATATATATTCCAACCCCTCTGAAAGGAAGAGATGCGGGGTCAGTTTTAGTGGTTAGAGCATGGGCAGATGTCCGTGAAAGATTATGAGGCTAGATTTTCAGAGCTGTCACGCCATGCACTTATGATATTACCCACCTACGCTGAGAGAGTGCAGAGGTTTGTAGCAGGGTTGCATCCAGGTATTAGATCCACCATGGCTCAAGAGGTGGAGATGGGTACTCCTTATCAGCTCGTAGTGGAGATTGCTCGCAAAATCAAGGGTTATCGGTTGAGGAGCAGGGAGCAGGGTCAGTAGGATAAGAGGGCTAGGTTCTCAGGAGATTTCAGGGATACCCCATCTAGGAGAAGGGGTCTCTTTTGGGGTGGTCAGCCCAGCAGGCCTTCTTATTCAGCACCTCCACCACCTCCCCGAGGTGTCCCAGATAGGCCCCAGTTCTGTGCCATGCCAGAGCGCTCCTACCGTCCTCTAGCTATTCAGAGTTCTCCTAGTGGTTACTCCAGTCATCAGAGATCCTCCAGTTCCTATTTAGTGCTATGCCTAAGGGTTCACATCGCGTTCCGGATTCTTCTTCTTCGGGGCAGCAAGATATGTCACTTGTGAGATGTTACGAGTGTGGGGATCTGGGCCATGTGAGGAGGGCTTGTCCTAGGTTTCGAGGCAAGACAGTGCAGCAAGGTTATCAGCCTATGAGTTTAGCACCAGCAGTCCGGCCACCTAGAGGTGGAGGACATGTCGGCAGGGGTCGTCCTAGACGTGGAGGCCAGTCAGGGGGAGGCCAGGCAGCTCCTAATCACTCCGGCGGGGCTCAGTCTTTAGGTGCTCCAGCCAGGTTCTATGCTATTCCGTCCAGATCAGATGATATGACCTTAGACGTTGTGATCACAGGTCTTATCTCAGTATGTGGTAGAGAGGCTTCAGTATTATTTGATCCAAGATCCACTTATTCATATGTTCAACCCTATTTGCTCCTTTTCTGGATGTTTCTTGTGAGTCCTTGGGATATCCTATATATGCTTCCACTCCTGTAGGCGATTCTGTGGTGGTAGACTGGGTGTATCAGTCTTGTCTGATCACCTTCTGTGGGTTCGAGACAAAAGCTGACTTTTTATTGCTCGACATGGTTGATTTTGAGGTTATTCTAAGTATGAATTGGCTATCTCCTTATCATGTCGTGCTTGATTGCCATGCCAAGACAGTTACTTTAGCCATTCCCGGGTCGCCTAGGCTGGAGTGGAGGGGTTCTTCAGTTAGTGCAGCCAGCCGAGTTACTTCATTTTTGAAAGCTCGACATATGGTCGAGAAGGGTTGTCTAGACTATTTTGTTTACGTGCGGGACACCATCGCCGAGTCTCCGACGATTGATTCAGTGCCAGTGGTTCAAGAGTTTGCGAATGTTTTTCCTTCGGATCTTCCGGGCATGCTTCTGGACCATGATATTGATTTCTGCATTGATTTAGCTCCAGACACCCAGCCTATATCTATTCCTCCGTACCGAATGGCTCTGAAAGAGTTGAAGGAGCAGCTTGAGGAGTTGTTAGCTAAGGGGTTCATCAGACCGAGTGTACCGCCGTGGGGTGCTACAGTTTTATTTATGAAAAATAAGGATGGGTCTATGGAGATGAGTTCCTAGTGATGTCCTTTGGATTAACTAATGCCACAACAGCATTCATGGACTTGATGAATAGGGTGTTCAAGCCGTATATTGATTCCTTCATCACTGTCTTCATTGATGACATTTTGATTTACTCACGTAGCATGGAGGAGTACGAGCAGCATTTGAAAGTTGTGCTCAAGACTTTGCGAGAACAAAAGCTATATGCTAAGTTCTCCAAGTGTGAGTTTTGGTTGGATTCCGTGGAATTTTTGGGGCATGTGGTATTAGGAGAGGGTATCAAGGTTGATCCTCAGAAGATCGAGGCAGTTTAAAGTTGGTCGTGTCCTACTTCAGCTACAGAGAGCATGAGCTTTTCTGGCCTAGCAGGCTATTATCGCCGATTTGTGGATGGTTTCTCTTCCATTGCAGCTCCATTGACTAGATTTACTCAGAAGAATGCCCTGTTTCGATGGTCAGACGAGTGTGAGGCGAGCTTTCATAAGCTCAAGACAATATTGACCTCAGCGCCAGTTCTAATATTGCCTTCCGATTCTAGGATGTACACAGTATATTGCGACGTTTCACGCGTTGGCTTGGGGTGTGTATTGATGTAGGAGGGGAGAGTTATTGCATATGCTTCAGGCCAGCTGACGGTTCATGAGAAGAATTACCATGTGCACGATTTGGAGTTGGCAGCGATTGTTCACGCTCTTAAGATTTGGAGGAACTACTTGTATGGAGTGTCCTGTGAGGTTTATACAGACCATCGTAGCTTGCAGCACTTGTTCAAACAGAAGGATCTTAATTTGAGGCAGCGCATATGGCTTGATTTGTTGAAGAATTATGATATCACAATTCTTTATGACTCGGGCAAGGCAAATGTGGTAGTAGATGCTTTGAGCAAGAAGGCAGAGAGTATGGGTAGCTTGGCTTATATTGCAGCAGAGACGATAAATCTAGCCTTGGACGTTTAGTCCTTGGCCAATCGCCTATTAAGTTTATACCTTTCAGAGCCTCGTTGAGTTTTAGCACATGTCGTTTCTCAGTCTTTGTTATCGGGGGAGATTAAGGCCCGACAATGCTATGATCCGTGCTTAGCAGAGCTTCGGAAGACAGTGGTTCCGGGTAGGGCCAAAGAGGCTACTATTGGCGAGGATGGTGTTCTGAGACTTCAGGGTCGCTTATGTGTTCCTAATGTTGACGACCTGAGGGAGAGGATTCAAGAGGAGGCACATAGTTCCCGATATTCTATTTATCCTGGTTTTGTGAAGATTTATCGTGACTTGAAGCAGCATTTCTGGTGGAGGCGGATTAAGAAGGACATTGTGGAGTATGTGACTAGGTGTCTTAATTGACAACAGGTGATGTATGAGCACCAGAGTCCAGGAGGCCTACTTCAGCAGATGCCCATCCCTGAGTAGAAATAGGAGCGCATCGCTATGGACTTCGTGGTTGAGTTGCCTCAGACCTTGCGAAAGGTTGACGCGGTTTGGGTCATTGTGGATAGATTGACCAAATTGTCGCATTTCATTCCAGTAGCTACTACATATACTTCTGAGAGGTTGGACTAGATCTACATTCGGGAGATAGTCCGGTTGCATGGTGTGCCGGTATCCATTATATCAGATCAAGGTCCTCAGTTTACCTCACACTTCTGGAGAGCATTGCATAGTGAGATGGGCACCCAGATAGACCTCAGCACAACATTTCACCCTCAGACTGATGGCCAGTCGGAGCGTACAGTTCAGATATTGGAGGACATGCTCAGGGCATGTGTGATTGACTTCGGAGGTTAGTGGGACCAGTTCTTGCCTTTGGCCGAGTTTTCTTACAATAATAGTTATCAGTCCAACATTGAGATGGCACCATTTGAGGATTTGTATGGTCGGCGATGTCGTTCTCCTATCGGGTGGTTTGATCCTGGCGACGCTAAGTTATATGGCACTGACCTGGTGAGGGATGTCTTGGAGAAAGTGAAGTTGATTCAGGAGAGGCTCCGTACAACACAGTCCAGAAAGAAGATTTACGCGGATCAGAGGGTGCGTGATATATCATTTATGGAGGGAGATAGGGTCCTGTTGAAAGTCTCGCCTATGAAGGGTATTATGAGGTTTGGGAAGAAGGGCAAGCTGAGCGCGAGGTTTATAGGTCCATTCGAGGTGTTGAGGCGAGTTGGGGAGGTTGCTTATGAGCTGGCCTTGCCTCCCAGTTTATCAGGAGTTCACCCAGTTTTTCATGTATCCATGCTCTGAAGGTACCACACCGACTTCTCTCATGTGGTTGATTTCAACACTATTCAGTTAGATGAGAGGTTGGGCTATGCGGAGGAGCCAGTTGCTTTTATTGATAGAGAGGACCGCCAGTTGAGGTCCAAGAGAGTTTCTGCCGTAAAGGTCCAGTGTAAGGGCCATCCAGTTGAAGAGGCGACCTGGGAGTCCGAGGAGGACTAGCGGAGAATATATCCACACATATTTAGCATTTCAGTTATGCTTCTATACCCGTTCGAGGACGAATGTTTTTTTAAGAGGTGGAGAATTTAACGACCCGACCAATCATTTTGCGTTATTGGACCCGGTTACCCTAAATGAAACTTCCCATAGCGGTTTTTTATGAGTTATGACTTGCGGGGACTAGTGGTTCGATATTCGGAGGTGTTTAGAGTGCTATAGGAACAATTGCTTCCTTAAGGTTTGCCTTTAAGGTCAAGTTTTACTTCGGTCAACATTTTGGGTAAACGACCTCGGAATCGAGTTTCGTCGGTTCCGGTAGCTTCGTGTGATGATTTTGGACCTAGGCGTATGATCAGAATGGGTTTCTAATGAACCGGGAGCGGTTTCCCAGTCGCAGGTACGAGACCGCTCCTGCGGTCCCAAGCATCACAGGTGCGACCCCCGGTGGTCTGGCCAATTTTCGCAGGTGCGGACAATGTTCCGTAGGAGCGGAGTCGCAGGTGCCGTCTCCACTCCGCAGGTGCGGACCCAGGCTCCCAACTCAATTTCTGCAGGTGCGGGCCTTTGCTCACAGGTGCGAGACCGCAGGTGCGGTCCTCAAGCCGCAGGTGCAAAAACACTGTCCAGATAGGTGTTTTTATACACGGGTCATTTGTTCTCATCTTCTTCTTATTCCTTGGGGCGATTTTCACCATTTTAGAGGGGCAAACGACTTGGTTGTTGAAGGTAAGTAAATTCTACTCTAATATTAGCCTCATGCATGAATTCCTAGTTAAGTTTAATTAAATAATTAGTGAAAGATCATGAATTGGGTAGTAACCTAGGACTTCGATAATTTGAGAATTTACCACTGAATTTGCTATGAAATCAAGTAAAAATCGTATATTAACGATCCTTAGGCTTCGAGTGAGTGATTCTCTTGAGAATTTTCAGAATTTGAACGTGTGGGCCCGGGGTTGGATTTTGGGAATTTTTCAAGAATGTGGAATTATTCACTAAATAGGATAATTTCCCTAATTTGAGCATGCATTGATGTCATTGTACCGTATTTGGCTAGTTGCGAGTCCTCGGGTGTAGAGTTCGGAGTTCGGGCGCATCCTTGGTCCGAGGGGTAGATTCGACACGAGGTGAGTCTCCTTTCTAACCTTGTAAGAGGGAATTGTCCCCATAGGTGTATATATGATGTGTGTAATTATTTTGGGGGCTACGTGCGTACAAAGTGATGAGTGTCCGTACGTGGCGACTATAATGCTATGTCTGGTAGTTTTAGGGCTCCCACACATGTCTCTTTGTGCCTTATATGTATCTTTGGGTGTTCTTTGAGCTGCCTGATGCTTTTAAATTGATATGGAAATGTGGAAAGTTTCACTTGAACTCCCAGTTGATCAGTCCCTGTTAAAGATATAGCCCTACTAAGTTATTGAGATGTCGGTATATACATATGTACGTATGAGAGTCAACACTCGAATCGCAGATATGATTCGCGATCGAGGGAAGATTTATGATAAATCGGTATAAGTGTGTCAACACTCTAATCATAGGTATGATTTGGATCGAGGGGAGCTTTATGGTAATTATACATAAGTGTGTCGTCACTCGAATCACAGGTATGATTCGCGATCGAGGGAAGCTCTATGGTAATTGTATATAAATGTGTCAGCACCCGAGTCACAGGTATGATTCGCAAGCGGGGGAAGCTTTACGTCCATTCAGTGTCTAGATATTTCCTTATGACTCCGGCCGGTTGTCTTTCCCTTGTGTGTGCTTGGCTATTTGGTACTGTTTCCATTGATATTGACTTGAAAGATATTTGGGGGAAAAAAGGAAAGTGTACATTGTTGCTTATTTTCAGTAGTTTCCTGGATTTCTGTATTTGATAGGTATCTGCTACTTACTGTCTCACATGTCTACTGCATTCCGTTATATCCTATTTGCATTATTACTGTTGGACTTTAGTGAGTGTCATGTCGACCTCTTGTCACTACCTATTCGAGGTTAGGCGGGATACTCACTAGGTACATATACATTTATGTACTCATGCTGCACTTCTGTACCTAAGTGTACAGGTTCTGAGGCTGATGTTTCTGGATATCCGACCGGAGCTTGAGTTATTTTCTGGACCTGACTCCATGGTGAGCTACACCCCTTGACGATTCTTAGCAGTTCTATGGAGTTATCTTTTATTTATTTCTGTCTACTTCTCTCATACAAAAATACAATTTGGATCAACTTTTGTATATTCTACTAGTTCGCCTGTTGACTTGTGACACTATTTCATGGCACGCACACAGTAGACTCATTATTTTTTGGACTGTATATATATATATATATTGGATAACGATCACTATCGTTGTATTTATTTAAGTTGATAAATGTTTCCACTTTTATTTAAATGATTTAAGCTTAAACTTTGGGAAGTATGTGGGGTTGGTATGTTAATAAGGATAATCTCACTAGTAAACAATTGTTGGCTTGCCTGACTCCAGTGTTGGGAGACATCACGACCCGTATAGAATTTTGGGTTGTGACACTAGATACCATGAGGTGCAGAAATACATACATACAGAAAATCATTCAAACAACATATACGAAAAACACGAAACAGAGCTAAGAGAGAAAAAGAAATTGACCTCTATTATCTCAGAAAATTCAACTGCGCTACATGGCCGGAAAACAGAACCTTGACCATAGATAAACGGCATGGATACCTCGACTTGGACCAACATAAACTTCACAACCAAATCCTCGGCTCCTATGCAAATCTAGCAAAAACGATGAAACTAGCGTAGAGAGTGTTTGCGAAAAATCTTACATGGAAACAAGTGGCGGTTTTAAGGAGCCATGGTGTTCCAAAGTGAAGCTGAAAACTAAGGCTATTCCATGGACAAAGATTGGAGAAGGAATAAGTTCTTTGTGATATTAGGAAGGAGTTGGTAAGTCGTTTCTACAACGAGCTCTATGGAAGGAGGGACCTTCGATATTCTTCCTCTATGTGCGATTAAGAATGATTGGATTGGATTGTGGATGATGTAAATTGGTGTTTAATTTGGACAATGAATCTAGTGCAGGTGAGGTCTTTGGACGGTGGTCTTGTGTTTGGTTTTAGTGCTGGAAGTATAAGCTATTTTTATGGAGAAAATGACGATTCCCGTGGTGGTGTGGCTCTAGAGATGGATTTTTTGGGATGAAGAGGCTGCGGCGCTAGTCTTTTTATTTTTTTGGTGTATCATTCGGTCTAGGTTTAGGTATAGGAAAATGGGGTTTTTAAAGAGGGGAATTTTGTTGGGCCTGGGATTTTGGGCCCTAAAATTGGGTCAATTTGAAATAAAAGGTCAAATTATTCTTTCAAAAACGGCCACCGTACTACTAATTGAATTTATTTTGCAGAGAGACTAGTTAGAATTATAATTAATTAGGCTAATTGATTAATGCTAATGAATATTTTTGTGACTTTTTATATATTAACCTATCAATTAAAGAGTAATTATTTTCTAAAATTCAAATTAAATCTAAGATGACATGTAATGAAAAATGTGACAATTTTTATGATATTTCTAAAATTTTAAAATATTAAACCTACATGAAACACAAATTAATAAATAAAAACTCCTAAAATTTGTTAAAATTATTTTTTGATCTATTTTAAGGAGTTATTCCCATGTGGGGAAAAAATTAGGTGCTCACAATGCATAGAAGAACCCTGAACTGGTGGTGCTCGAGCTGCACTCTGAGCTGGGAGGGCACCAACTGAAGTACGACATGGCTGAGAACCACGGGGACCATGCCCCGAAGATGCACCACCATAAGCTTGGCGGACTGACTGAGGAGGCCTCTACCATGCTGAAACTGCCCCCTGTAGGGACTACCAATAGAACTGCCCGATCCACGAGACCTGTTAGCCTCCCTCTCCTCCCGCTCCTGGCGGCGAACTGACTCAATATCTCGAGCAATGTCAACAACCTGCTCGAATGAAGCATCTGATACTCTCTCCCGAGTCATAAATATGCGGAGCTGATAAGTGAGGCCATCCATGAACCTCCTAACCCTCTCCCTATCAGTAGGCACCAAATCGGTAGCATGACGAGCCAACTTCGAAAACCGCATCTCATACTGCGTCACTGATAGCTCTCCCTGACGCAGCTGCTCAAAAATCCTGCGCTACTTTAGGTACATACTTCTCCAAGAAGATAGTGGAGAACTGGTGCTAGGTGAGGGGTGCTGAACCAACAGGCCTACGCCTCTCAAAAGACTCCACCAAGTGAAAGCAGCACCAGAAAACTGAAATGTAACAAATGAGACCCCCACTGGTCTCCAAAATCCCAGCAGTACGCAGCATCCTCTGGCACATATAAAGAAATCCCTCAGCATCCTCTCCCTCAGCACCACTGAATGTCGGAGGCTGTAATATGAAAAATCTCTCTAGTCCACGCTGCTCGTCCTCTAGCATAGCCAGAATCACGAAGTCCCGAACTGGAGCAACTAGCTGGGCTGGAACCACCCCCGGTAATTGATGGCCCTGAGTACCGTGCTCAGGTGTCCGGGCAACTGCAGTCTAACTGCCTCCCCCGACCTGAGAAGTAGTGCCAACGGCCTGAGCAAGGGTGGTACACACCATGAAGATCTGGGCCAAGGTCTCCTGAAGACCTGGGATAACAAGAGGCATAGCCGGTGCCTGAGCCTGCCCTACTAGAGTATCTGTGGCGGGAATCTAACCCTGAACAGTAGGGGGATCAACTGGAACTGCCCTGGCTGGCCCCCTACCTCTACCACGGCCTCGACCGCAGCCTCAACTGCGGCCTCAACCTCTCACTGGTCTAGCTGGTGGTTGATCATCCTGATCGATAGCGCGAGTCCTCACCATCTCTGAGAGAAGGAAACAACAAAAGTTTAGATTTCCGGAATCAACAACAATGGCACGACAGAATTCAAGAAAATGGGATTATTCCTAAGGGTTCCGCAGCCTCTTGAAGATAAGTACAGACGTCTCCGTAACGATCCGTGAGACTCTACTAAACCTGCTCATGACTGTTCATTCCTATGTAACCTAGGCTCTGCTACCAACTTGTCACAACCCCAAATCCTAAACCGGCCGTGATGGCGCCTATCGTGGAACTAGGCTAGCAATTAATCACATATTTACAGTTTCTTTCCAAAATCCCAACCAATTTCAAACATTTCATAAAGTATATAGAATTTACTAAATCCATTAGGACAATAAATAGTTAAACAGTCCAACCAACCCCCAAAACCCGGAGTCAACATGTCATGAGCATCTAAGAGAAATATGCCAAAAGGTATACTATTATAATACAAAACCTTCGTACGAATAGCTAGATACAACAAAGAAGGGAGAACAGAGATGCTGAGTACGCCAACTCAGTAGTAATGAAAATAAATGAAGTCTAAGCGGCAAGAAACACATAAAAATAAATATCATCAATTCACAATATGCACAACCTTTATTTCCAACAGTATATACATAGATATATGAAATCATCATGCCTTAAAACCAACTTCAGAAAAATCCTTTCAAAATGTGTTTTTCAACAATTTCAAACCGAAAGATTTAGTGTAAAAATGAAATAAATCATAAGTATCCCCTCGGGCAAAAACATGAATTATAAATCGCCCCTCGGGCAGAACATCAATTAAAACCTCACAGTCACTCAGTATCAGCCCCTCGGGCAACCTCACTGTCACTCATGCCTCTCAATCACTCATCACTCGACACTCAGCACTCAGCACGCAACACTCAACACTCAACACTCAACACTCAGTAGGTACCTGTGCTCACCGGGGGTGTGTACAGACTCCGGAGGGACTCCTTCAGCCCAAGCGCTAAAATCAAGCCACCTCGTGGCGTACCATATCCTCACAATCAGGACCTCGGCCTCACTCAGTCAGAACCTTTCAAAAGCCCCTCGGGCATATCAGTAAAATGGGGTACTCGACCCAAAACATCATTTTATATCTTAAAATAGTGTAAACCAGGCTGAGTTTTGAAAACAGTAAGCATAATGTGACTGAGTGTAAATCATCAATAAACAGTAAGGAAATAGCAGTAAAAACCCTCCAAGGTGTCTAAACAAGTCGGCACGAGGCCTGAAACATGGCTTATAGCCCAAATATAGCAATAGTCTTTAGAACACAATTTAACATATGATTTAGAGTAAAATACGCAACTCAATATTTGCCACGGAGAGGACCAAGTCACATCCAAAAATCAGTGTGTGCCACATACTCGTCATCCGACATGTGCGCCATTCTAAAAAAAATAGTGACAAACATGTAGTCCGAGGTTTCATACCCTTAGGACAAGATTTATAACCATTAGTTACCTCCACCATGCCACAACACTAATCTGCGATGCTCTTGCCCCTCAAATTGTCTCCCGATTGCTCCGAATCTAACCAAAACAAGTTTAAAATCATCAATATATGCTAAAGGGACACAACCCAATCAAAAACTATCAATTTATACAAAAATCTGGAAATTCATCCAAACCCGAGCCCCGAGCCCACATCTCGGAATTTGATAAAATTTACATCACTAGAAACCTCGTCCTCCCACAATTCTACACATACCAAGAACACCACAATCGGACCACAATTGCGTACCCAAATCGCCAAAAGAATTTTCCAAACCTCCTCCCATTTTTTCCAAACTTTTTTCGACTTTAATCCTTTAAATTACAAGCCTAATACGAACAAAATAGCATAGAAACGACTTTTATAATCCGAGAACTTACCTCCACTGAAGACCCTCGAATTATTTATTCAATTTGCTCTCAATTAAGCTCCAACGGCATGCAACAATGGTAGAATAAACCAAATTTTGCGGAGGCACTGTTTTATACTGTTCTGCACAGTTAATCCGCACCTGCAGACCTTTCCTCGCACCTGTGGACCCGCACCTGCGGTCCCAAGTGCGCACCTGCGGCATCCCAATAACAAACCAAATTCTCGCACCTGTGATCTCTTCTCCACACCTGCATCTTCGCAGGCGCGGCCAACTCTTTGCACATGTGGACTCCTCCTGCCTAGACTCCTTTTGCACCTGCGCATGGACCTTCGCACCTACGGTTTCCCATCCGCAGGTGCGGCCACACTAGTAGCTTTACACCAGCAGCCATTTGCTGCAAATTTCCTAAGTTCAAACCCCCGCCAACCATCTGAAATAAACCCCGAGCCCCTTAGGGCCCCAACCAAACATACCAACACACCCCATAACATCATTCAAACTTAGTCGAGCCTTCAAAACACCAAAAAAACATGAAAACACCAAAATTACATCAAATTCAAATCTATGAACTTTGAAACTTCTAATTTTTTCCAACGATGCCGAAACCAACCAAAATACCTTCGATTGATCTGAAATTTTGCACACATATCCAAAATGACATTATGGACCTGTTCCAACTTCTGGAATTACATTCCGACCCCGATAGCCTATTTTCCACTGCCTACCAGAAATCGCCAAAAATTAACTTTCGCCAATTCAAGCCTAATTCTACACCGGACATCAAAAATTCATTTCGAACACACTCCTAAGTCCCAAATCACCTAACGAATCTATCTGAGCCATAAAATGCACATTCCGAGGTCATTTACCAATAAGTCAACTCTCAGTTGACTTTTTCATCTATTTGGCTAATTTAAGAGACTAAGTGCCTCAATTATCACCATGACCACTCCGAACCCAAACCAACTGACCCCACACAACATAAATATGCTAAGAAATATATAATAAAGCAGAAATGTGGAAAACGGGGTTAATCTCACGGAACGACCGGCCGAGTCGTCATATTATCCTAGTCTCACAAGTTACATTATTCTCCCTTATCTGGACTTTATAGGGTCGGGCATCTATTGTATTTACTATATCGAGAGAGTTAAGTCAGTACCAGCAGGAAAATATATATCCAGATCATCTTTGACTTCCAGTTAGTTTCAATCATTATATTATCAGTTCAGTTTCAGCTTTTAGTTATTTTATTGCCTTTGATACTCAGTACGGTATTTCGTACTGACATCCCATTTCCGTAGGATGCTACATTTCATGTGTGCATGTTCAGACGAACAGACGGGTAGAACTCCTCATGAGGTGTTTCCCGAGTTCAACTTTATTGGTAAGCTCCACATCCTTTGGAGCTGGTGGGTCTAGAGTTTTGTGTGCATCTTGTATATATATTTATATAGGTTTTGGGTAGGCCCGGGCCCAGTTCTGATCACACTACATCCATCAGTAGAGGCTTGTAGACATATCATGTCAGTTAGTGCAGTATGTTGGGCTTGTAGGCCTTGTATGTATATTTTGTTGGTTTGTTAGCTATAGTAGTTATGACGGTCTGGTCGGCTTAGTTGTATATTGATGTTTAGTCAGCGTTGGCTTCGATTTAGTTTTATATTTTTCTTCGCAAATTGACTTTCCATGTGGCCATGGCCAAAGTATGACATTATAAGTTTAGGGTCCCTTAGTCGCAAGTTGGTACGCAAGGATATGTGAGGCACCGGGTCCCTTAGTCGCAAGTTGGTACAATATGAGTTCTTGATCTTTGAAAATGAAAAATGATTGAAGTAACGATCATTATCATGACTTTTAGACTCTACTTTTGGCTCTTTGATTCACTAAATAGCTTCTTAGGCTACATGTCACTTCCTTGAGTTCATTGGGTTCAATTGGATTTTGGATTTGTATTCCACTTGATTTTTCATGTGCCATGTGTGATGATGTGAAGTTTTTTAGCATAATTTGTAGTATAGAACTTGACCGGAATGTGCTTCAAGGAAAAATTCTAGAGTAACTTGGTTTGAAAAATGATGTTAGGCCTTCCTTGGACCGCCAGTGTGCCTTAATTTCCTACCCTGGCATATTTTGCCTAGTCAACCCCTTTTGAGCTTTTAAACTTTTCTTAGGCAACCATGTTACAAGATTTAACCTGTCGTTCTTTATTGATCTATCTTTTGGCACCCTCCTCCCTATGTACCTTGAAAGTGTAAACATAGGCTAAATGTTTAAGTTTGGGGGTGAAGGTTGGAGAAGTTGTGATGTGGAAGGTGCTTAAAAGGTGAAAGGTAATAAAAAAATTAGAACCATCCCCCTAAAAAATTATAAAATTATATATATATATATATATATATATATATATATATAAAATTATATATATAGAGGAAAAAGGAAGGAAAAATAAGGATGTAACGACCCACCCGGTCGTTTTGGGCTCTAGCATGTCGTTCAGCGGTTTGAGGCCATGAGAAAATTCGTTTCAAGTGTTATGACTTGTAGATGTGGTTGGAATTGAATTTTGGGAAGTTTAGAATTGATTTGGAAAGAAAATTCTCATTTCAGAAGCCTTAAGTTGGAGAAATCAACTAGGATTGGAATTTTAAGTAAACGACCTCCGAATCAGGATTTGAATGTTCCTGCAGGGTCATATGATGATTTCGAACTTGGGCGTATGTCCGTATCGGGTTTTGGATAACTCGGGAGCGTTTCGATGCTTATTGTGGAAGTCAGTGTTTTTGAAGAATTTCATAGATTTGGGCTTGAAGTGCTTTTCAGTGTTGTTGATGTCCGTTTGAGATTCTAAGTATGTGAATAGCTTTGTATGATGATTCTCCAGTTAGGAGCGTGACCGGAAGTAAAATTGGTTGTCCGTAGGTCATTTTGAAGTCATTTGGCTAAAGATAGAAATTTGAAGGTATTTGAGAAATCCGACCGGAAGTGGAAGTTTTGATATCGAGGTCGGAATGCAATTCCGGAAGTTGGAGCAGGTCTGTAATGTCGAATATGACTTGTCTACAAATTTTGAGGTCAATTGGACGTGATTTGATAAGTTTCGGCATCAGATGTGGATGTTGGAAATTTCTAAGTTCATAAAGTTGGGATTTTGGTGCAATTCGAGGTTTCGATGTTGTTTGATGTGATTTGAGGCCTCGAGCAAGTCTGCATTATGTTTTGGAACAGGTTGGTATGATTGGACGGGGTCCCGGGGGGCCTTGTGTGGATTCCGGGTGGTTAACGGATCAATATTGGTAGTTGAAGAAAGTTGAAGGTTGTTGTCATCTTGTGTGATCCGCACCTGGGAGGCTTTGGCCGCAAGTGCGATTTTGGGCTGTAGCCAAGGAGTACGCAGGTGCAGAAAATTTGGGCACACCTGCAGAAGCGCAGGTGCGATAAGGGGACCGAATGTTTTGAAATCGTCCTGGGCAGAATGTTTTAAAATGAGGATTTTGGTTCATTTATCTTCTTTTCTTCTTGGGCTTAGGCGATTTTGGGAGGCTTCAAAGAGAGGATTCCTTCATGCAATGTCAAGGTAAGTAACTCCTTCATGCCTCTAAGTTAAATACAAGATTTTATAACCGAAATTGTAGTTGAATGACTAATGAAGAGTAAAGTTTATTTTTCTAAACCATCTAAAAAGAGAATTGATTTCCTTCGCGGGCAATTGTATTTCCGGATAAGGTTGTATTATTAAACATTATAAAAACTTGGCAAGTGAATTTCGAGAAAAGGATTTAAGTACTATTTTGGTGGTTTTTTTAAAAGAGAAATCTGTCATTTATTTGGTTACTTGTTTTCCCGACGGATTCGGGGTGGACTGTTGATTGTGCATTACTGCATGTGACCGCTTCGCAATTTACAATCCGCGAGCGGAGTGTTATTTCCCCCACTCTCATGGGAGCGGGCCATACGCCACAGCGAGATTGAACGAAATATTATGGTTCGGGCCGTTCGACCCTCGACAATGCACAAAGATGTTTATTATGATGGCTCAGGCCGGTTGTCCTTATCCCGTATGCGCATGCTAAATTGTTAAATGATATTCATGATTTTTGAAGTGATAAGATATTTGGGGGAAAATAAAGAAGAAATTGTGGATTTATGATATTTGGGGGAAAACAAAGAGGAAATTGTTTATTTAAGTTATCTTGGAAAATAATGAGGAAGTGGTATCTGTTTTGTTTATTTCCAGTATTTATTTGGATTACAGTGCCTTATATATATATTTGCTTTACTACCTTTACATGCCTATCGTGTTCATCTTATAATGTTAATTAATTTACTGGCCCTTAGTGAGTGTCTAATTCGACCTCTCGTCACTACCTCTCTAAGGTCAGGCGGGCAACTTACTGAGTACACGTTGTTTTTGTACTCATGCTACACTTGCTGTGCATTTTATTGCACATGTACTTTCATATCAATGTGGAGGATTCGAAGACTTAGGCGAGCTTCATCATCCGGAGGCGATCCGTAGCTGACAGAGTCTCTCTCGTACTGTATTTATTACATTATTTTAAATTTCCTCGTCCAATTTGTATTTTGGACAGGCTTGGTAATTATTTGTATAAATTCTTAGAAGTTGCTCATGTACTTGTGACACCGGGTTCTGGGATGTGTTGCGAAATATTTGCTTAAATGTAATCTTTAAACCATTATTTTTCTTAACAGATTTTTATTTGGTTAATATTTAATAAAGTGAAAGAAAATGTCTTTCACAAATGTTAAAACCGGAAATTTGTTTCAATTAATTAATAATTTGGCTTGCCTGACAAATGTCCGGCGCCATCACGACCTCAGGGATTTTGGGTCGTGTCAAAGGAATTGTGAAAAAAGGGAAGATTAGGTGTGGAACGAAAAGTGAATAAAGGATGGAAAAAGTTTTTGAAGGAAGTATGCTTTAATGGTTGAAAATTGTAGTGCTTAGGGAGGTTTTGAGTCACTTTTATCCAAATTGTGCCCTACCTTAACCAAAAGCCTAAACTACAACCCTTTAAGTCCTAATTGATTCTGAACCAAGTGTGCCTACATTAGTAGGGAAATACATGAAGGGCAAACCTATGGTACTACTTGTGTGCATTTGAATATTTTTGTGAGAGAGAGTTAATTCTTTCCATTTGATATCCCATTTATGTTTTGAATTCCAATTTATGAGCGTAGGATTCTCTCTTAAGTGTGAGGGCACATGAGATTTGAGTTGTGAATTTAATCCCATTTTCATTTGGGAGGAATGAACAACGGAAGATAATTGTGATATAGAGGCTGTTTTGAAGCTTTAGTATCATGACTTGGCTGCTACTTTCTTTAATGTAGTGTCTCAGAACTTGAATTGAAATAAAATTTGTGAAAAGTTGGTGATTCATATTCTTTGGATTAATTGTTGGTACCAATCGAAGTCATTAGATTGTGCTTAAGTTGAATCTTTTTTGACTTGAAATGATGTTTGGTATGCCATTGAGCTTGATTGGTGATTTTATTGAAGGATGTTCTTAGTTGTTGAATTGCTTGACGACAAGCAATAGTTTAAGTTTGGGAGATTAATAAGTTGGAATTTTACCAACTTATTTCCTCTTCATACTTAGGTTTTTGTATGATTTTTCTGAGAATCTAAGGCATTTATTGAGGTTTATTGGCATATTTCAGCTATCAAATGATTTAGAGAAGAAACATAATAAACCAAGTCAAAACTTTTTAAAAGGAGAAAATGTAACTGCTGCCAGTGAATTTTCTATGCGATCGCGTAAGGCAAAATGCGATCTCGGAAGTCCAGGATGGCAAAGCTATGCGAACACGGTTGATTCTGTGCGAACGCATAGATGAAAGACCGGTCAGCCGCTGACCAGCAATGAAATGCGATCGCGGAAGGTTATAGGCGATCATAGAACTCCAGGATAGTGAACCTGTGCGATAGCGGTTGAAAATACGCGATCACGAAGAAATAAAATTGTCAACCTGGTCAAATGTTCTATGCGAACGCAGGCATTTTCATGCGATCGCGTAGCATGTTTTCGTGGCAGATTCTAGGAAGACTTGGAAATTCACATCTCCTCACCTCAAAACCCATAAATACACGGCCTAGGTCATCTTTGGCATATATTTCGCTTATTTTCAGTCTCTTAGACTAGAGAAGACAAGTTTTGGAAGCTAGGGTTCTTGCACACACACTTGGGTCTTGAAGATTTGAAGCTTTTGGTTGACAAATTCTTACTCATTTATGCTCATTTCTTCATTTTCTTGCTTTGTATTGAATATTTAAGTGTGTAATTTTTTTTTCCAACACATGAATCTTGTTTATGGAAATATTCATACTTAAAGTGTGGATTAAATCTCTTGTTCTGCTTATGTATTGAACGATTTTTAGTTATAATGAAGTGAGTTATTGTTTCTTTAATTATTCTTGTTCTTTAATGTTTCCAAAGGGATTAGCTAACCCTAAGACTCGCCCATTAACTTCGAATTAATTTTGGAACAGATAACTTGGGGTTGGGAAAGATTAATTAACAAGAACTTGAGGTTTTAACCCTCATTTTATAGATTGTACTTAGGGATATGATTGAACTACTCGTAGCCATATCCGGTGTGCTTAATCTCTTAAGTGATTTAGGGATAATTCAATTATAAAGTCTTGTTAATCTTCGGAAGAAACTAATATAGAATTATTACCCGAGGGTAATTAACATAAACTCGCTCATATTTGTAAAATCCTGAAATACATTGGATCGTTACTTGAGTGTAATTCCCGATGCATTCATGATTGTAGCCAATGATCATTTTATTTTCTTTCTAGGTTAATTTTTATTATTGCATTTAGATATAAATATTTTCTCAAAACATTCTAAGTGTTTGTCTTAGCATAATAAGTGATAATTCTCTTACACTCCTAATCACCTACATAATGTTCTCTGTGGGATTCAACACCGACTCTTAGTTGGGTAAATTATATTACATGCGACCGTGTCCATTTATTTTTTAGTAGTGGATTTGGAAGTCATCACATGTCTATAGGACTTGAAACATTCAATTTGCCTAGGCGTTAATCCAGAAATCACTGCACTACCCATGTATTATTGGAGTCCTGAATCACTTAGAAACCATGTCTATAGGATTTATAACGAGCTAATCTGCCCATACGTTATCCTAGAAATGCAGCACTACCTGTTTGATACTGGAATCGTATAGAAATCATGCCTATAGGACTAAAGGATTTTGAGTCTTCTTTTGAGATGTTCTAGTGCATAATCTTAAAATCAGTCTGTGTGCTTCCTTGTTTATGTGTGGAGGCTAACATGATCCACTCTTTGCTATTATGTGCGGTCCTATTTATTTTTGAATGCGCGATTAGTTTTATAATTTTTGAGCAACCTAAGTAAGTCTAGAACCACCCAAATAGATGTCCAAAGCCTCCTGGACTATAGGCACGGGACGAGTGGTGATCATTTATGCCAAAAACCTTAGAACCCTCCCCCTTCCTTTTCATATACTTTCTATTTACGCTTAGTCATTTAACATAGACCAATGTCGTGGTATCCTTATAATCATTAAAGATTTGTACCAATTCGCTTTGTGCTGTCATAAAACTCTTTAACTTTTATATTCTCTTTGTTTATTTGATCACCTAGCCTAATTACATAATCCACATAGTTTTATGTTCTGCTGGGACCCGCAGTTGTGGACATCGAATAGTGCTTAAAGCCTTCTCTTTGAGCTAATTTGAGTTCTTGCCCGATCTTTAGTGAACTTGACTAGACAAACAATGCTATTTGTAAGCAGGTGCATTAACGAACCTTAAAAATCGTTAGGTGGAGACTCTTCTTTTTTAATACCTCATTTAAAAGAGTTGTCACACACCAAAAACCTCTTTCGCGAGAAAATGGGGAGTGAAAAGATGCACCTGAATCAGTGACGCAAGACTCGGAGGTTGAAGCTTAGGAGACACAAGTCACGCTACTACCTGTTTGAACAACAAAAGTTATCTTTGAAGATGTATGTTTACATGCTTTGAACTGAAGGAACTAAATAATTTGGTAGAGAGACCATCCAACTTTTATAGTATTGGATCCCATTCTGTTACAACCAAGTTTCTCAATTTCATGACAAGTTAAGATGGAGACTTATTCTTTTGTTTCTTTTTTGAAAGCACTGTTCACTTGCCGAAAAATAAAAAAGTTGTTGGAATTTGGTGTAACATGGATGGGTATGCTCAGAAATACCTTGCGACCAAACTGTACTTAAGAAGTTTTGCCGAAAAATGGTCGAAAACACCTGCAAGCACTGGCGCGTGGGACAGATGCGCCGGGAAAACTGTCGCTTTGAAGGGCGTGTGGGAGCACGTGTGCGGTCTGTTGCCGAGATTCTTGCTGGGGTTTGCTCGCCGGAGGGTGCTTAACCTGATTGTCAGGACACCAGTTTCCCTCCTTAGGATCGTGATGGCACCTAGTCTCTAAGATTAGGTAAGCCTAACGTTCATGAATACTTATCGGAAATTAACAACTAAGATTACAAGATATTTCGAAAAAATCATAATAAATCCAAAGCAAAACATCTATAACAAAATTCCCAAAATCGGGGGAACTGAGTCACGACACCATTTTCCCTCCTTAGGATCGTGATGGCACCTAGTCTCTAATATTAGGTAAGCCTAACATTCATGAATACTTATCGGAAATTAACAACTAAGATTACAAGATATTTCGAAAAAATCATAATAAATCCAAAGCAGAACATCTATAACAAAATTCCCAAAATCGGTGGAACTGAGTCATAAGCTCTACCTAAATATACTGTAAAATCCCTAGTACAACAGTGTCTAGATAAAGAGTAAACAATAGTAAAATAAGGATAGAAGGCCTACGGACACTGGGCAGGTATATTTTGAAGTCTCCGAACTGTATGGTCCACTTACTGACGCCTAGCCTGAGTCGAGGTACCTGGATCTGCACAAAAATGTGTATAAGTGTAGTATGAGTACATCACAACGGTACCCAGTAAGTATCAAGACTAACCTCGGTAGAGGGTGATGAGGCCAGGTCCAGACACCTACTAGGATAAGATAAAAAGAATAATAATATGATAAGGGGAAGTAAGGGAAAACAGAGAAATGAATGATAACAAAGCAGTTAGTAACATAAGCTAATGATAGGATTTTAAGCAAAAAGGCAAGAAGAAGGAAACACATAATGCGAACCTCAAATAATAATAAACGGACAAAACTAGTAAGACGAGGAAGAATAAAAGTAACAAGAAACTTTCGATATGAAATGCTCAATAAGAATCACAACCGAGGTACTACCTCGTATTCACGTTTCACAATTCCACACACAATCTTTTCTTTATTACCGCGGGAGCATTAAATTTGGTTTTGAATTTTTTTTTTCGAAATAGCTATCCGCGTTTTATCCCACCATATCACGCCGCATGGTTTCTCGTAGTTCCCTTACTTGCAATACATGTATCAAGCCTACCTTATCTCACCAAAGGCGTTTCAACCCCTAGACTTATACCACTTCATGCATATCAATATCAAGACACAACCCAACTCGAACAACAAGTTCCCATATGCCACAACTTGCCACAAAGTCAACAATACCATTATTTCCACAACAAATAGCCCATGGCTCAACCATAATGTGTACAAGAATCTCAACAACAAAAAATAAAAGTGAATAGCTCAACAAGGAAGATATCTCAAAAATTAACAACTTCGCCTTAATGTAATAACGACTTTACAACTTCAACACCAATAACTCAACAAGAATATATTCCTTGAAATAACAACTCCAAGTAAGGTAGTTCAAAAATTAAAGAAGTAACAAGACAATAAGGGAGGAAACAACTTCACTAAAGCATATAATAGTAAAATAACAAGTAAGGGGTAGAACAAGTGCTACAACATCAAATAAGCATGTAAGAGTGGATCAACAAATGTAAAAAATTGATTAACAATGAAAGATGTGACATGTTATAAAAATTCAATTAAAGGGATGGAAAGAGTCTAAATATCCTTAACCGGTTAAATACCAGATATAGTTCGTGTACCCACTCATCGCCTTGCATACACAGCTTTCACATAACACGAATAGCACAATCAACCCAAAACCTAGGGGGTAGTTCCCCCCACAATGTTAGGGAAGATATTTACGTCAAACAAGCTAAATCAACCCACTAGTAAACCTTTCCCACGAATATCCAACTTCGGACGACTCGATTCCAGCCAAAATAATTCAATACCATAAATACAAACCATAGGAAACTATTCCGGATGATAAAGTTGCAACCTTTAAAGAAATTCAAAAATTCAACTCAAAAATCAACTCGGGACACGCACCTCGGAACACGACAAAATTTACAAAATACGAACTCCCATTCCAATACGAGTTTAACCATACTAAAAATCCAATTCCGACCTCAAATCGACCTTCAAATCTTCAATTTATAGTTTAGGAAGTTTTCAAAAACATCTCCAATTCTTCAAAATCAAATCACTAATTAAATGGAAAAAACAATAATGAATTCATGAATAATAAGCAAATCCGAGTAAAAAACACTTACCCCGATACAATCTTTGAAAATCTCCTCAAAATCCCCCAAAATCGTGCTCTCTAACTCAAAGTGTGAAAAATTAAGTAAACCCTATACTCTAACCCTTTTCTGCCCAATTATTCCGCATAACGCTTTTACGACTCCGCACCTGTGGAAAAATCCGTTGCAGGTGCGGACGCTTGACCGCACCTCCGGCCCTGAGGCAATTGACCAAAATCCGCTTCTGCAGAAGAAAATTCGCATTTGCGGACGTGCACATGCGCATGGATTCCACACCTACGGTCCCAGCATCACCCTCCACCATTTCGCACCGGCGGCCGCTGGACCATTTCTGTTGTGCTGCACCTACGGATATGCCTTCGTAGGTCCGATTGAACAAGAACTTGTTGTTCTTCAGTCATCAACCTAAGTCAAAAATGAACCCGGTTCCAATCTGAATCACACCCGAGGCCACTCGGATCCCATCCAAAGATACCAACACATCCTAAAACATGGTACGAACTTACTCGAGGCCTTAAATCACATCAAACAACAACAAAACTACCATCCACACCCCAATTCAAGCCTAAAGTTTGACCTAAAATTTTGCAAACAAGTCATAAATGAGACAACGGACCTATTCCAACTTCCAAAACAGAAATCTGACCCCAATGTTGACAAAGTCAACTCTTGATCAAATCTTTCAACCTTCCAAATCTTCAACTTTCCAACATTTGCCAATCCAAGTCAAAATGACCTACGGAGCTCCAAATCAATATCCGAACGTACGCCTATGTCCAAAATCACCATACGAAGCAATCAGAGCCATCAAAACTCTATTCTAGAGTCGTCTACACAAAATACAAACTTCGATCAACTCTTTCAACTTAAGCTTCCAACCTTGGGGCCAAGTGTCTCAATTCACTCTAACACTCACCCAAAAATACACATACCACCCGCCTCCTCGACTTGTTGACCCCTCTATTGAACTCTCACTGAAGCAATGTTCTTTGACCTCAAATTTTGGACCTATCGATCCAAGATGGCCACCGGCTCCTCAACATAAATCAAATCATTATCCAATTGGACTGGACTAAAATCTAAAACATGTGACGGATCATCATGATACTTCCGGAGCATTGAAACATGGAACACCGGGTGATTTACAGATAAGGTGAGTGGCAATGCAAGCTTATAGGCCACATCTCCCCACTCTCTCGAGGATCTCAAAAGGACCAATATACCTAGTGATAAAATTTCTCTTCTTCCCGAACATTATCACACCCTTCATTGGTGAAATTCGGAGCAAAATCCTCTATCCAAACATAAATGCTACATCACTACCCCTCCGATCAGCATAACTATTCTTTCTAGACTGGGCTGTACGAAGCTGATCTTGAACCAAGTTAACATTATCCAAGGCATCTCGCACCAAATATGTTCCCAACAATCTAGCCTCTCCCAGCTAAACACCACCAACTGGAGAACAACACCACCTCCCATATAGTTCCTCATAAGGAGCCATCTGGATACTTGACTGGTAGTTGTTGTTGTTAGAGAACTCCGCAAGTGGTAAAAGTTGATCCCAAGGACCTCCAAAATCCATAACACATGCACGTAGCATATACTTTAAGATTTGAATGATGTGCTCGGACTATCTGTCCGCCAGGGGATGAAATGATGTACTCTACTCAACCCGTATGCCTAACTCACGCTATACGGACCTCTAGAAATGCGATGTGAACTGCGTGCCTCGATTAGATATAATGGACACCAGCACACCGTGAAATTGAACAATCTCACAGATATAGATCTAAGCCATATACTTTCAAGAGTATGTAACTACCACACAAATGAAATGAGCCGACTTGGTCAACCTATCCACAATCATCCATACTACGTCAAATTTCTTCAAAGTTTGTGGGAGCTCAACAACGAAGTTCATATGGTAACACGCTCCCATTTCCACTCGGGAATCTCAAGTCTCCAAAGTAAACCGCTCAGTCTATGATGTTCATACTTCACTTGCTGAAAATTTAGCACCGAGCTACATACTCCACTATGTCTTTCTTCATTCTCCTCCACCAATAGTGCTGACTCAGACCTTGATACATCTTAGCGGCACCTAGATGAATGGAGTACTGCAAAATGTTGACCTCCTCTAGGATCAACCCATGCAACCCATCCACATTGGGCACACATAACCAGACCAATATTGCAACACCCTATCATATCCAATAGAAACCTCCTTGGCATTGGTGTGCTGCACCTTGTCCTTAAGGATAAGCAAATAGGGGTCGTCATACTTACGCTCTCTGATCCAGTCATATAAGGAATACCGAGAAACCGCACAAGCAAGAACCCTACTGGGCTCCGAAACATCCAATCTAAAAAACTGGTTGGTCAAGGCTTGGACATCTATGGCTAGTGGCCTCTCTGCTACCGGTAGATATGCCAAACTACCCATACTCTCCGTCTTTCGAATCAAGGCATCGACCACCACATTGGTCTTCCCGAGATGATACAAAATAGTGATATCATAGTTCTTAAGAAACTGTAACCATCTTCGCTACCTCAAATTAAACTCTTTCTACTTGAACAAATTTTGGAGACTCTGGTGGTCGGTATAGACCTAACATGGGACACTGTACAAATAATGCCTCCAAAACATCAATGCATGAACAATAGCTGCTAATTCAAAGTCATGGACATGATAATTCTTCTCATAAACCTTCAGCTTCCAAGACGTGTAGGAAATCATCCCACCGTCTTGCATCAACAGCGCACCAAGCCCAACATGCGACACATCACAATATACAGTGTAAGACCCCGAACCCGGCAACACCAACATTGAGGCTCTAGTTAAAACATTCTTGAGCTTTTGGAATCTTGCCTCACACTCCTCAGACCATCTGAAAGGAGCACCCTTCTAGGTCAATCTGTTCATATTTGCAACAATGGATGAGAACCCCTCTATAAAATGTCAGTAATATCTGGCCAAACCAAGAAATCTCAAAATCTTAGTAGCTGAAGACACTCTTGGCCAACTGTAAACTGCCTTTATGTTCTTTGGATCTACCTTGATCCCTTCACTTGACACCACATGACAAAAAATGCCACCAAATCGAGCAAGAATTCAATTGAGAATTTTGCATACAACTTCTTCTCTCTCAAGGTCTAGAGCACGATCCTCCGATGCTGCTCATGATCCTTCCAACGATAAGAATACCCAAGATGTCATCAATAAACACAATGACGAATTAAACAAGATATGGCTAGAATAAATTTTTCATTAGGTGCATAAATGTTTCTCGGACGTTGGTCAGCCCAAACGACATCACAAGGAACTCGTAGTGACCATACTGAGTCCTAAAAGAAATCTTCGGAATATTCAGATCCCGAATCTTCAACTGATAATCAATCTTTGAGAACACTTTAACACCCTATAGCTTGTCAAACAAGTCATCAGTGCGTGGTAAAATGGGTGCCTATTCTTAATTGTAACCTTTTTCAGCTGTATATAATCAATACACATGCGCATAGAACCATAAGTATTCTTCACAGATAGAACCGGAACACCCCAAGGTGATACACTAGGCCGGATGAAGCCCTTATCAAGAAACTCTTGTAGTTTCTCCTTTAACTTCGCTTGTGACGATACAGTGGAATAGAAATGGGATGAGTTCTCGGCAAAAAGTCAATACCAAAATTGATATCTCTATCGGTCGGCATGCCCGGAAGATCTGTTGGAAATACGTTTGGGAAAACTCTCACTAATGGAACTGACTCAACGGTAGGATTATCAGCAGTAACGTCCTTCTCAAGATATGCCTCAGATATCTTCTCAACCATCTGATATGCCTTAAGGAAGGACATAATCCTACTAAGAATATAATCCAATGTACCCCTCCACTTGAACCGTGGAAAACCTGGCATAGCCTGTGTCACAATCTTGGTATGACAACCCAAAATAGCATGATCAGGCAACAACTAGTCCATGCCCAAGATAACATCGGAGTCTACTATACTGAGTAACAATAGATCAACTCTGGTCTCAAAACCGCCAATAACAACTAAACATGACCGACACACACAGTCCAAAATAATAGAATCACCCACACGTGTGGACACATATGCAAGAGAACTCAAAAAATAACGAGATATATCCAAATACGGAGAAAAGTAGGATGACACATATGAGTAAGTGGATCCTACACCAAACAAGACTGATGAATCTCTATGACAAACCAGAACAATACTTATGATGAGTGAGTCTAATATGACCACCTCTGTCCTACCCACAAAAGCATATAGTTTATCTTATCCTCCCCGTCTAGGTCAAACCCTACCCGCCAGACCTCCACCCCAAGCTGGTTTGCAAGTGGAGCAGAAACTAGAGTAATAAACATAACTTGTGAACCTTGTGGACCTTGTGGATTACGTAGAGCCTGTGTAGTCAATGGAAGTGCACGCCTTCTGAGTCTAGGCATAAGTATGTCTGGTATCACCACAGTCAAAGAAAGCTCTCAGTGGGTGTGGCTTCTGAAATTGAACCTAGCCTGGTCAGCTTGACTGATCGCTGAAGGCACCCCGTGCAGGAGGTGCACTAGATAATGGCTGAGCAAAAGGTGCAACCTGATACCTCGGAACAGCCAGAGCACCACTAGAGGATGGAAGTGCTGAATGAACTGGACGACTCACATAGCTCCTACCATGATGGGCTGTAGGTAGGGAACGACCACCACTATATCCTCCAGAATCTCGAGGCCTCTTGGACTCCCTGTCCTCTCTCTCACGGCCCCGCATACCCTCCAACCTCGGCGTGATCTCTACCACCTACTGGTTTAGAATATCTGTCTCCAACTCTCGAGCCATGCTGAATCTGATACCATAGTTGAGACCCTCTATGAATCTGTAACTCTCTCCCTCCCTATCTCTGACTGTAGAGACAAAGGTGGGGGCATGTTTGGCCAACTCACTGAATGTGATGGCATACTCTGACACTGTCATAGTACCCTGGCGTAGTTGCTCACATTTTGGGCGCCATGCATCCCCAAGGGTTTGGGGAACAAAATCTCTCAAGAACATCTCTAAAAATTGAGTCCATGTGAGTGAAGCTACATCCGCTGGGCTACCCTCCTTGTAAGCCTGCCACCACTGGTATGCTTCCCCTGACAGCTGGAATATGGTAAAAGCAACCCTGCTCATCTCCACAATACCCATGGTGCGGAAAATAAGGTGGCACTTCTCTAGCAAAACTTGTGAATCCTTTGTATCTAGGCCGCTATAAGTAGGAGGATGATACTTATTGAAACTCTAAAGTCTCAGCTGCTCCTCCTCAGATGCCAGCGCCCTAACCTTGGGCTGAATCATAACAACAAGCCGCACTAGCATAAATGGCGGGACCTGATAGACCTGGACTCGCTGTTCTAGAGTACGGGTTGTGGGAGTCTCGACTCCTCCTCTGACCTAAGATGTACCTGGTGCGAGGGCGATCAATCCCGCATGATCTAGAGCACCGAACATACTCATAAACTTCGATATAGTCTCGTGATGTGCATGGGTGAAAACAGGATCCTCGGGTGCATGTCCCCAAACCGTAGCTACTAGCGACTCCTCAGTTGCTGCTCGGGAAGGTGCTCTAGCTGTACCACGTGCCCCTCCTCGGCCTATGCCCTAGCCTCGACCTCTGACATCTTTAGCAGGGTTCGCGGGTGTCTGATCATTGAATCCAGCAGTTCGTGTCCTCGCCATCTGTGAGAGAATAGAAGAACAAAGATTCAGATGTCGAAATCAACAAGTTTTCACAATAAGGAATCAAAGAAGTGTAATTTCCTAACAATTCTATAGCCTCTCAAAGATAAGTACATATGTCCCTGTACCAGTCCGCAAGGCTCTACTATACCTGCTTATGACTTGTAACACCTATAAACCTAAAGCTCTGATACCAGCTTGTCACAACCCAGTTTCCGTTATTAGGATGTCGTGATGGCCCTAGTTTCTAAGACTAACATTCATGAATACTTACCGGAATTTAAAAACTAAGATAACAAGATAATTCAAAAAACTCATAATAAATCCGAAACCGAACATCTATAACATAACTCCAAAAATCGATGGAACTGAGTCATAAGCTCTACATGAATATGTTGTAAAATCCCTAGTACTGGGCACCGGAACAAAAATACGGGCCCGATACCATCACTTTCTAATCAGATTTCATTTTCAATTTCCATAAATATTTTCAGAAAACAATTTTACTCAAAAATTCATTTCTCGGGCTTGGGACCTCGGAATTCGATTCCGGGCATATGCCCAAGTCCCATATTTTCCTACGGACCCTTCGGGACCGTCAAATCACGAGTCCGGATCTGTTTACCCAAAGTGTTGACCAAAGTCAAATTTATTCATTTTAATATCAAATCTTAGCATTTTTCACAGAATTTAATATTTAAGCTATCCGTTTACGCGCCCGGACTGCGCACACAAATCGAGACTACTACAGATGAGGTTTTCAAGGCCTCAAAAGTACGGAATGGGTAATAAAATAGGTGATGACCCCTTTGGGTCGTCACATTCTCCACCTCTAAAACAACCGTTCGTCCTCGAACGGACAAAAGAAGGAAGTACCTGAGTCGGGAAATAAATGAGGGTAAAAGCTTCGCATATCGGACTCGGACTCCCAGATCGATGCCTCAGGAGGCTGACCTCTCCACTGAACACGAACGAAAGGGAAACTCTTGGATCTCAACTGACGAACCTGTCGGCCTAGAATAGCTACCGGCTCCTCCTCATAAGATAAGTCCTTGTCCAACTGGACAGTGCTGAAATCTAACACGTGGGCTGGATCGTTGTGATACCTCCGAAGCATGGACACATGAAAGACTGGATGTACGGCTGATAAGCTAGGCGGCAATGCAAGTCTATAGGCCACCTCTCCCACTCGATCAAGAATCTCAAACGGACCAATGAATCTAGGGCTAAGCTTGCCCTTCTTCCCAAATCTCATCACGCCCTTCATAGGCGACACTCGGAGCAATACTCACTCACCAACCATGAAAGCCACATCTCGAACCTTGCGATCTGCATGACTCTTTTTCCTGGACTGAACTGTACAAAGCCTATCCTGAATGATCCTGACCTTGTCCAAGGCCTCCTGAACCAAATCTGTACCCAGCAACCGAGCCTCTCCCGGCTCAAACCATCCAACTAGAGATCGACACCGCCTAACATATAAAGCCTCATAAAGAGCCATCTGGATACTCGACTAGTAGTTGTTGTTGTAGGCAAACTCTGCTAAAGGCAAGAACTGATACCATGATCCTCCAAAGTCAATAACACAAGCTCAGAGCATATCCTCCAATATCTGAATAGTCTGCTCGGACTATCCATCTGTCTGAGGATGAAATACTGTGCTCAACACCACCTGGGTGCCTAACTCTCGCTGAACTGCTCTCCAGAAATGCGAGGTAAACTGCGCGCCCCAGTCCGAAGTGATAGATACCGGCACACCATGAAGGCGGACAGTCTATTGGACATAGATCTCAGCTAACCTGTTGGATGAATAGGAAACTGCCACAGGAATGAAATGCGCTGACTTGGTCAACCTATCAACAATGACCCACACTGCATCAAACATCTTCCGGGTCAACGGAAGTCCAGGTACGAAGTCCATAGTGATCCTCTCCCACTTCCACTCAGGAAGCTCAATCCTCTGAAATAAACTACCAGGCCTCTGATGCTCATACTTAACTTGTTGACAATTCAAACACCACGCCACATATGCCACAATATCCTTCTTCATTCTACGCCACCAATAATGCTGCCGCAAATCCTGATACATCTTCGCGGCGCCCGGGGATAGAGTACCCGAAACTATGGGCCTTCTCTAAAATCAACTCTCGAATCCCATCAACATTGGGCACACAAACTTGCCCCTGCAATCTCAAAACACCATCATCATCTAAGGTCACCTGATTGGTGCCCCCGCGCTACACCGTGTCTCTAAGGACACACAAATGGGGATCATCAAATTGCGATCACGGATATGCTCCAATAATGAAGAACGAGCGGCTGTACAAGCCAACACTCGACTAGGCTCAGAAATATCCAACCTCACAAATCAATTGGCCAAAGCCTGAACATCCAAATTAAGCGGCCTCTGACTGACCAGAATAAAAGCAAGACTGCCCATGCTAGCTGACTTCCTACTCAAAGCATCGGCCACCACATTGGCCTTCCCCGGGTGATATAAGATGGTAATATCATAATCCTTCAAAAACTCCAACCACCTACTCTGCCTCAGATTCAACTTCTTTTTCTTGAACAAGTACTGAAGATTCTTATGATCCGTGAACACCTCACACGCCACGCCATACAGATAGTGCCTCCAAATCTTCAATGCGTGGACAATGGCTGCCAACTCCAAATCATGCACTGGATAGTTCTTCTCATGAATCTTCAATTGCCTCGAAGAATAAGCAATGACCATGCCATCCTGCATCAACACTGCACCAAGCCCAATACGGGAAACATCGCAACAGACTGTATAAGGTCCTGAACCTGTGGGCAAAACCAATACCGGTGCCGTAGTCAGAGCTGCCTTGAGCCTCTGAAAGCTCGCCTCACACTCGTCCGACCATCTGAACTGGGCACCCTTCTGGGTCAACCTGGTCATTGGGGCTGCAATAGATGAGAACCCCTCCACGAACCGACGATAATAACCTTCCAATCCCAAGAAACTCCAAATCTCTGTAGTTGATGCTGGTCTAGGCCAGTTCTTGACTGCATCAATCTTCTTCAAGTCAACCTAAATTCCCTCTGCTGATACGACATGACCCAGGAATGCAACTGAACTCAACCAGAACTCACACTTCGAAAAATTTGCATATAGTTGGCTATCCTTCAGAGTTTGAAGAACCACTCTGATATGTTGCTCGTGCTCCTCCTGACTGCGGGAGTATATCAATCTATCATCAATGAAGACTATCATGAGCGAGTCCAAATAAGGCCTGAACACTCGGTTCATCAAATCCATAAAAGCTGATGGGGAATTTGTCAACCCAAACGACATGACTAAAAACTCGTAATGCCCGTACCGGGTGCGAAAAGCTGTCTTAGGGACATCGGATGCCCTAATCCTCAACTGATAGTAGCCATATCTCAAGTCTATCTTTGAAAATACCTTAGCACCCTGAAGATGATCGAAAAAAAACATCAATCCTTGGCAGTGGATACTTATTCTTGATTGTAACCTTGTTCAATTGCCGGTAGTCAATGCACATCCTCATCGAACCATCATTTTTCTTCACAAACAATACTGGAGCACCCCAAGGAGAAACATTGGGCCTAATGAAACCCTTCCCAAGAAAATCCTGTAATTGTTCCTTCAACTCTTTCAACTCTGGCAGGGCCATGCGATACGGCGGAATAGAAATGGGCTGGGTGCCCGGAGCCAGATCAATGCTGAAATCAATATCCCTATAGGGTGGCATTCCCGGCAGGTGTGAATAGAAAACCTCAGGAAACTTATGAACCACGGGCACCGAATCAATAGAGGGAACCTCAACGCTGTAATCGCGCACATAAGCCAAATAAGCCAAACACCCCTTCTCGACCATACGCCGAGCCTTCACGTACGAAATAACATTGCGGGTAGAATGACCAGGAGTTCCCTTCCACTCCAAACGCGGCAAATCCGGTAAGGCTAAGGTCACCTTATTGGCATGACAATCCAAGATAGAATGATATGGGGATAACCAGTCCATCCCCAATATAACATCAAAGTCGACCATACCTAAAAGCAACAAATTAACACGGGTCTCAAGACCCCCAATCACCACAACACAAGAACGATGAACTCGATCGACCAAGAAATTGGTAGGAATTTGGGAAAATTATTGAAGAAACTTAGAAAATGGTAATTTGGAATTTAGCTACGAATTGAGCATGAATATTTGATTAAATTGTAAATTTGAGTTAGTAAGGCTACGGGTACAATACATCTTCGAGAAATTTCGGATTCCGGGCACGTGGGCCCGAGGACATTTTTGTCATTTCACTAGGCGGGATTGGGAAAGTATATAATTTGAATTTGTTGTGAGTATTAGGATGAATTTTCATTTCTTTGCCGTTATGTGGTAGTTTCGGAGCGTTGTGCGTCCGTTGGAGTCGTTGGAAGGGCTTGGAAGCCGGGATTGGAATTTCGGAGCGAGGTAAGTCTCCTTTCTAACTTTGTGAGGGGGAATTGACCCCCTAGGTGAACTAATTAAGTATGTGTTACTATCTGCGGGAGCTACGTACGCATGAGGTGACAGGAGTCCATGCGTAGCTACTATTATGCCATGTCCTGGTAGCCTAGGACCCACTAGCATGTCTTACCTGTTATACCTGTAATCTTGCGATAGAATCACCCACCGGTGTAGATACATAAACAGGAACACATAGTGGATCACTAGGAATGACCAGGTATGGTGCAAAACAAGAGGACACATACGAATACGTAGACCCTGGATCAAATAGCACTGAAGCATCTCTGTCACAAACCCGAATAGTACCTGTAATGCTGCATCTGAAGACTCAGCCTCTGGCCTGGCTGGAAGAGCATAACATCAGGGCTGGGCCCCACCACCCTGAACCAAATCTCTGGGACGGCCGGCTGCTGGCTGGCCTACGCCTCTGGCGGCCTGAGCTACACCTCTATGACCTCTACCTCCACCTTTAGCACCTCTACTCCCACCTCTAGCTGGCTGGGCAGGCTGTGGAACACCTGGTGCCTGTACCATGGCATGAGAACCCTGATGGTGGGACCCACCAGAACCTCAGGGGCAAAAACCTGGAAATGTGCCCCAAACCACCGCAAGTATAACAAGGCTTCTGGTGATGTGGCTGCTGACTCTGGAACTGGCCCTGTCGACGCTGATAACCACCCTGGAAATTCTGAAGCGGCGGTGCACTGATAGGTGCTGGTGGCGCACTGTAAGGCTGCTGATCGAAATAGTGCATCTGATAACCACGACCACCTGAAGTACCATGGGAAACCTGGAGAGCTGACTGAAAAGGTCTAGGAGGATGACCTCTGCCTGAAGAATCCCTGCCCCCGGATGAGGCTCCACTGAAACGATCGAAATGGTGGGGCCTCTATTCATCCCCCTGACCACCTCCCTGTGACAAAATCATCTCAATCCTCCTGGCCACATTGGCCGCATCCTGCAACGATACATCTGTACTTGACTCTATAGCCATCTGAAGTCTGGTAGGCCGGGCCAATCTCTCGATAAACCTCCAAACCCTCTCCCGATCAGTGGGAAGTATCATAAGAGCATGTCGGGCTAGAGTGATGAACCTGGTATTGTACTGAGTGACGGGCATGGATCCCTGCTGGAGACGCCCAAACTGCCTCCGAAGGTCCTATCTTTGAGTAATGGGAAGGAACTTCCCCAAAAATACCTCTGAGAACTGATTCCAAGTCAAAGGTGTACATCCACCTGGTCTGTCTAAGCAATAGTCTCTCCACCAACTCTTGGCTGCGGCAGATAACCGAAAGGTAGCGAAGTCGACCCCGTTGGACTCCACTATGCCCATATTCCGAAGAACCTCATGGCATATGTCCAAATAATCCTGGGGGTCCTATCATCCATAATAATATAAAACATGGCATGGAATGTCCCCTCGTGCATAATAATAATATAAACCATGGCACGGGATGTCCCCTCGTGCATAATAATATAAAACATGGCACGGAATGTCCCCTCGTGCATAATAATATAAAACATGGCACGGAATGTCCCCTTGTGCATAATAATATAAAACATGGCACGGAATGTCCCCTCATGCATAATCAATATAAACATGGCACGACATCACCCTTCGTGCTTTAACACTCTTCCTCACCCAAGCAGCAATCACAAACAAGGGCAAGGAAATAAACAGAGTAAAAAAAATAGAAATCCCGGCAAGGGAACATCAATTAAATAATTAAATTCTGGCAAGGGAACTATACAACGATGACCCGGCAAGGGTATATTTCAATAACTCTTTCTCTTTCTTTCACTTTCATTTCCATGATTTATTCTATTACTTGAGCCAATGCTCCAAAGGATGTAATTATATCATACTCCTTCATCATTCGTTTTAAAATTTGAGCCAATGCTCCAAAAGATGTAATATCTCATATTTCTTCATTATTCGTTTCACAATTTGAGCCAATGCTCCAAAGAATGTAATTATCTCATATTTCTTCATTAGTCGTTTCAAAATTTGAGCCAATGCTCCAAAGAATGTAATTATCTCATATCCCTAAACATGCCCTTTACATCCAGTAGAAATCATCAATTAGGCATAGAAATTACAACAAATTCAGAATATTCACAATATAGGGACTCACGGTCATGCTAGACACCAATATATAGATACTCGTCACCATGCCTATACGTCGTATTTGACAATTAGCAAATAGCAACTAATACTCAACTCCTATTCCCTCAAGCTAAGGTTATACCAAACACTTACCTCGGGTCCAAAGTATAGCAATCAACCCTCTAACACCGCCTTTCCTTTAGAATTCGACTCTAGAATGGTATTGTCTAGACATAATCAACTCAAGTATATCAATAAGGATTCAATGATTCAATTACATGGCCTAATTATCCATTTCCTAGCATTCTTCAATAATTATCAAAATTTGACCCCAAGCCCACTCGCTCGAATTCTTGTAATTCTCGAAGGGAACACTTACCCAAAGCCTAAGGATCATTAATATACGGTTTTTACTTGATTTCATGGCCAATTCACAAAAAATTCTCAAGTGATCACAAGTTCTAGGTTACTACCCAATTTCTTGAATTTTTGCACTATTTTATGTAGTTAATTAGGCTAGGATGCATGCATGAAACAAATTTCCGGGTAGAGTTCACTTACCTTATAGGACCTGGTTGAAAGTTCTTAAAAATGGAGGAAATCGCCTAAGGAAGAAGATGGAAAATGAGAAAAATGGATTTAACACCCGTATTTAAAACTCACTTCCTGAACAGTGATCCCGCACCTACGGCTCTGGGGATCGCACCTGCGATATCGCACTTGCGAGAAGAATCTCGCACCTGCGGAATTGGGCTAGGGGGGTCTGGGATCGCACCTGCGGTCTCACACTTGCGAGAAAGGCTCCGCACCTGCGATAACTGGCCAGGCCATTGGTGATCGCACATGCGATGCCTGGGACCGCACCTGCGGTCTCGCACCTACGATGCTGGGCAACCGTACCTGCGGTCACACCAGAGCAGGTGCACCAGCAGCTTTGTTTGCTGGTTTTTAGCCCCGTTAGGTGCCCGGAAGGCACTTGGGCCCACCCTAGCCCTAGTCTGAATATACCAACGAGTCCCAAATTATATTACAGACTCTCTCGAGCCTTCGGAACACTCAAAACAATGCTAAAACTCGAAATCACACCCCCAAACCTCAAGAACCAAACTTAGGAATTTAAATATTCTAAACTTCGCTAACAACGTGCCGAACTGACCTATACAATCCTACGAACTTGTCTGTGCGATCAAGTTGCCAAAACAACATCATATACATCGAATTAAGCCTCAAAATCAATGAATTCTATCAAATTTCATAAAACATCAAATTTTCCATTTTAAGTCCGAAACCCGTAAAAGGAAATTCGATTTCAACCAATCTTTACGGAAAGTGCTTAAACCATATATAAGACCTGTACCGGGCACCGGAACCAAAATACGGGCCCGATACCATCATTTTCTAATCATATTTCATTTTAAATTTCCATAAATATTTTCAGAAAACAATTTTACTCAAAAATTCATTTCTCGGGCTTGGGACCTCAAAATTCGATTCCGGGCATACGCCCAAGTCCCATATTTTCCTACGGACCCTGTGGGACCGTCAAATCAGGGGTCTGGGTCCGTTTACCCAAAATGTTGACAGAAGTCAAATTTATTCATTTTAATATCAAATCTTAGCATTTTCCACAGAATTTCATATTTAAGCTGTCCGGCTACGCGCCCGGACTTCACACGCATATCGAGGCAACTACATATGAGGTTTTCAAGGCCTCAAAAGTACGGAATGGGTAATAAAATAGGTGATGACCCCTTTGTGTCGTCACAGTACCTGTGCAACAAAATGCACAACAAGTGTAGCATGAGTACATAAACAGATATGTACCCAGTGAGTATCCCCTCTAATCTCGAAGAAGTAGTGATGAGAGGTAGACTTGACACTCACTAAGGTCCAATAATATAAATGGGACAGAATATGATGAAAGCGGTGGGCATGTGAAGGCAGTTAAGCAACAAAATATATATATGAGGCACGAAATTCGGAGTAATTTCAAAAAAATGAGTGAATAAGTACTTTCTCCTTCATTTTCCCCCAAATATCTTTCAAGGCCTTATCCACGAAGTTATTTAACAATCTATATCCTTAAATCATTTAAAAATTTAAGTCACAAGGGGTATGTCATATGTGTGTGTGTATATATATATATATATATATATATATATATATATGTATATGTATATATGTNTCGGACCGAACGACCCTCGACATATATACATATATATATATATATATGTATATATGTCGAGGGTCGTTCGGTCCGAACCAAAAATAAAACTAAACTTTGCACTGCCCAGGATCGAACGGCCCATCCCATAAGTGCATTCTTACAAACTAATCATAAATCTACCCCCGCTCGCGAATCATACCTGCGACTCGGGTGCTGACACATTTATACATAATTAATATAAAGCTCCCCTCGATCGCGAATCATACATGCGACTCGAGTGCTAACTCTTATATATAATTAACATAAAGCTTCCCTCGATCGCGAATCATACATGCGACTCGAGTGCTGACTCTTATATATAATTAACATAAATCTTCCCTCGATCGCGAATCATACTTGCGACTCGAGTGCTGACTCTTATATATATATATATATATCAGATTTATCAATAAGCTCGGTAGAGACTATACTTGTAACAAGGATTAATTCACTGGAAATTCAGAGTCAACTCTCTACCATTTGCATACTAGTTCGACGATAATAAGCATACTGGTTCAAAGATAATAAGCAACTCAAAGTTTGGCTAAAGATACACATAAGGCACGTAATGGCACGCTCGTGAGTCCTAAAACTACCTGACATGATATAATAGTCGCTACGTACGGACTCTCCTCACTTTATACGCACGTAGCCCCCAAAACAATTACACACCGCACATAGAACACCTATGGGGATAATTCCCTCTTACAAGGTTAGAAAAGAGACTCACCTTACTCCGAAGATTCATACCTGGCTTCCAAGCCTCTATGTGGACTTCAATTGATGCGCAACGCCCCCAAACTATCCAAATAATGATAAACCAATGAAAATATACTCAAATATTTGTTAGAAATTCAGATTATATAAACTCCCATCTTCGATCAAGGAATTGACCAAAGTGCCCTCTGGCCCACGTGCCCGGATTCCGAAATTTCTCGAAGATAAATTCTACCCATAACTTTACTAACTCAAATATACAATTTGTTACAATTTTCATGGTCAACTTCATAGTAGAAGTCCAAAATCCTCAGTTCTAGATCTTCCCCAAAATTCCAAATTTATACAAATTTTCCATGTCTAAATCCATGTAAGATCAGATATTTAACTCAAAAAGAAGAAGAAATCACTTACCTTGTGTTTCTTGGTGAAAATCCCTCCTTGAGCTCTCCGAAATCATCCAAGCCAAATGAAAGAAATGGGCCAAAAATCGTGTTTAAAACAATCTGCCCATGCTTCATCGAGTTGTACCTTGCGCTTGTGATGTGCAGGTTGTAACTCCTATTATAATTTTCCTTTGTTGAACACCTTCTGTTAAAATACTCATAACTCCTTGTCGAAATATCCAAATAACAAACCGGTTGAAGATTTAGAAACTAGACTCGACGATCTTTAATTTGAGAGTTTGTACACCATATAAATCTATATATATTCCGAGATATGAGCTTCTAAAGTCGGCTCCATGCATTAGAAAATTCTGGCGAAACTGCTCCACCAGCCATATTAAATCGGTCATAACTTTTCGCAAACAACTCCAAATGACAAATGGTTTAATGTTCTGGAAACTAGACTTCAAGATCTACAACTTTCGTGTTTTAGAAATTTTCAGATTCCTTATATATTCCTATATATATGCTTCCAAAGTTAGCTCTTTGATGCATAAATTGCTGTCCCAAAACAGATTTGCTGCAGAATTTTCAGCAGCTATTTTAGTCCGAAATCCATTCTGTTAACCTTTCGAAATCAACCCGAGGCCCTCGGGGCCTTAACCAATTATACTAACATGTGCCAAAACATGATACCAACTTGCTCGAGGCCTCAAATCACATCAAACCACGTCAAAATCATGAATCGCACTCCAATTCAAGCTTTATGAACTTTGAAATTTCAAACTTCTACATCCGATGCCGAAACCTATCAAATCACGTCCGATTGACCCCAAATTTTGCACACAAGTCATATTCGACATTACGAACCTGCTCCAACTTTCGGAATTGGAATCCGACCCTGATATCAAAAAGTCAAACTACTCAAAAACCTTCAAATTTCTATCTTTAGCCAAATGACTTCAAAATGACCTCCGGACATCCGAATTCACTTCCGATCACGCTCCAAACTCTAGAATCACCATACGGAACTATTCTCAAACTCAGAATCCCAAACGGATCTCTATAACACTGAGATGCCTTCCAACCCAAACTTATGAAATTCTTCTAAAATACTAACTTCCACAATATACGCTGAAACGCTCCCGGTTTATCCAAAACCCGACCCGGACATACGCTCAAGTCCGAAATCATCATACGAACCTACTGGAACCTTCAGATCCTGATTCCGAGGTCCTTTACTCAAAATTCTAATCTTAGTCAATTCTTCCAACTTAAGCCTTACGGAATGAGAATTTTCCTTCCAATTTGAGTCCGAAGTTCAACACCGACCACACCTACGAGTCATAACACCTAAAATGAAGTTGCTCATGACCTCACCCTAGTAAAGACAGAATGTTAGGCGACCCAATGACCCAGTGAGATGGAGCAAGGGAGCTAAAAGCCAAAGAATTTTTTATTGAATTTTTCAGAATAAGGTTATAGATAGAAACATTAGCAGGAGAACTAGAAAAGAGTAAATTAAGCATTATGAGTAAGATGTGATAAATGGGTGATAAAGTTAAATCAAAATATGACAGGATGAAAGAGTGTAGAAATCCTCGGTGATGATATCATCATTGGAGGTGAACGGGTGGCCGAGTGCTATCGAGAGCTAATTTCGCCTCTGAATGTTCCATTTTTGTTAGAGAAATTGTTGGTATCGTCAGTTGGTGATTTGGAGTTTGCTAAGCGGTTCTTCATACGCGGATTTACTAAGGACTTTTTCCTATGTCCTATCACATGTTAAGATCCTCAGTTAGTTCCATATCCCTTGTTCCTGTAATGAGGGCTATTATGTCTAAAGATCCTCCATCATCGTTTCGTCTACGGGAAGCTAGGTACCGGTTACTCGATGAATGGAGCCTCCTAAGAGACACTGGAATCAGCATTTCCTCATATTTCAATCACCGAACAGTGTGTGTCCTCTCCCCGTTTGGATCTGGTTAAGCGCAACCACTGGTAAACACTTAACCTCTTATGAACAAGCTATGGTGAGGGACATGATTAGGCTCTTGACCTCTCGATTCCTGAGAAACTCGGTGATTTCAAAGTTTTTTGAAGCCTGGTTAGAGTACTACTCGATAAGGGGCATGGGTTTTGTCCGAATGGATGAAGTCCATTCTCTCTTATTGGTCTTGGTATTACACTATTGATATTCGTCTTAAAGTATGCGTATGTTTATGTATATTGCATCACATTGTGCTCATGTATTGTAGATTTTGAATGTATAATATAATGATTTGTGCTAACTTGTGGTATTTCTATGTGTAGGAATCATTCGTATGCAAATTGGACGAAATGTTAGCAAAAGAAGTTGATTCAGGACTAAAAGACAAAAGAATGACTTTGCTCGTTCACTCTCCCGTGCACACGGGAGAGTCAACGAGCTACTGGGAGAAGCTTGAAAAAAATAGCAAAGTATAGCAAAAATGCATGGAAGTGAACGAGAGACCTAGAAGAAAAAAGAAAAAGAGAAGAACTTTGCTAATTCACTCTCGCATGCGCACGAGAGAGTGAATGAGCTAACCTAAAAAGGTTGTTTCGAAGTGAGCTTGTACTATTTCACCCTATGCTAAACCTATCCCACATAAATTGTCTTTAACCCACACGTAGAGAGGGACACCACTTTTTGGAGAGGGAAGATGCACGAGAAACATTCGGGAGCGAAGAGATCTCAGTTTTCTTCATCTTTTCTTAGTATATTCAATTATCCAACACTTATGAATTTGTTTAATTCTATTCATGAATGGATGAAACCCATAGTTCTTGGGTTTTTATTTAGCCATTAATGTAGTTGTTTAACATTGACTTAAAATTGATTACAATTCCTTAATATATGGTTATTTCTTCCATTCTGTGATTAATTATTTTAGTCTCTGGTCAGCAGTTAGGTTCTATTTTCTATCTATGCTATGCTTGGGAAAGCCACGTTTAGATTAGAGGAGAACTTAAGAGAGCACGATCTTAACTCTTAGGGGGGAAGATTTTTGGATAGGATAGTAATATACCTAGTGACCGTTCTTAATTAAATAGCATAATCTTAATGTGTTCTTGATAGATTGATTTCATAGGAATATAGGCGTTAATCAATTTTGAATAGGCGAGTAGTACTTCGGGAGAAGGCTATGAGAGAAATTATTCGATTAATTAGCAACCATGAGTGAATTGTATGAAAAGGAGAGTTAACTAGAACACAATAGGATTGGTGAATCGATCACAACCCTGGAATATTTGTCTCTACTGAATACACCACAATTTTTTTGCTACTTGATAATTTAGTTACTATTTAGAATTATAGTTTAGTATAATCACATTCTTGAACTTGATTTTGGATTGACTGAATAACAATCATGGTGAATTTAGTGGGTAGTTGATACAAGTCTCTGTGGGTTTGACACTCGACTTATCATCTTATTACTTGTACGACCACGTATACTTGCGTGTGCGTTTGGGAGAAACAAGTTTTAGGCGTTGTTGCTGGGGACTTGAAAATCGACTACTTTCTAGTTTTTTCTTTAACTGTTTATTTCGTCAAGTCACTAACGTTACTTGATTGTTGCTATGATCTCAGGAACTTTGATTGAATGCGTAGGGTCAGAAGCCAGGACCTTAAAGGCTTTGACCCCGAAGATGAGAGAGCATTTCATAGGAGGTTGAGGGAATCAAGGGATTCACATAATCTTCAGGCACTCATTCAATTTCCTGTGAACATGGCAGAGGAGCAACACATGGCTGTTCAGAAGGTGGTGATGCTCAGCATTGCTAATGTCACCTCCAGCATTGTGAAGCCCAGAATCACTGGGCACTTTGAGCTGAAACAGAGCATGATCCAACTACTTCATGTGAATGGGAAGTTTATGGGTCTTCCACACGAGGATCCACAATAGCATATCCTGAACTTCTTGGAGATTAGTGATACTTACATCACTAACGGGGTCACTCCAGAATATGTGAGGCTCACACGTTTCCCATTCTCTCTGTTGGGCGAAGCAAAGCGATGGTTGAAGGCAGAACCAACTAATTCTATTACATCATGGAATGATCTGGCAAGGTTCTTCCCTTCAGGAAAAATTGCAAAGATCAGAAGTGAGATAGTCTCCTTCAAACAGAAAGTGGAGGTGTCTCTATAATCAGCTTAGGAGAGGTTCAAGGGGCTTCTTAGAGATAGTCCTCATCATAATCAGACAAACGAAGTGTTAGCTCAAGATTTCATAGAAGGGCTACATCCTGAGACAAAAATTGTGGTAGATACTGCAGCTGGAGATCAAGTGTTGGAGAAAAGCTTTGACGAGATATATGCATTATTGAACAAATTATCCAAAAGCAATCTGGATTAGCAAGGAGAGATGAGAAGACACAGAGTGCAAAAATCTGTAGGGGTTCTTGAGTAAGATGCCATCTCGACTTTATCAGTGCACATTTCCACGTTGACCAACCAAGTCAATCCGATGACCTTGGTTATTAACAAGCAACAAGGCCAGCCAGTGCACTAGGTTCATATATTTTGTGAAGTGTGTGGGGAAGGTCACATGAGCAATCTATGCCCAGCAAATCTAGAGTCTGTATATTTTTAGGGTAATGCAAATTGAGGCCGGGAAAATCAGTATGGGGATACTTACAATCCTAATTGGAGGAACCACCTAAACATCTCTTGGGGTGGAACCCAAGGTGCTCAGAATCAATACCGACCACAAGCACCTGAAAAACTATATAGACCACCTCAGGCTGAACAACATGAAAACTCAACAAGTGACATTGAGGAAATGATGAAGAAATTGATGGTTGACCAGCAAGCCCACACAGCAGAGATGATAAAGAAAGTGATGGTTGACCAGCATGCCCAAGCCGCAACAATGTGAAATTTGGAGTGCCAAATGGGAAAACTTGCAAGTGCCCAAAATACTCGACCGGTTGGAGCTCTTCCTAGTGATACTGAGCCTACTCCTAAAGCTCAAGTCAATGTGGTTACCTTGAGAAATGGAAGTGTATTAATAGAAGTTCCAAAGAAAAATAAGTATACAACTCGCCCTAAAGGAGAATTAGTTCCCAAGAAAGTTGAGGAGAATGAGAAAGAGAACAAAGGATCATAGTTAGTAACTATGACAAGGACACCACCTCTGTTTCCACAAAGATTGCAAAAGCAAAAAAATGATGCTAAGTACAATAAATTCTTAGATATTTTGAGCCATGTGCGTGTAAATTTGCCTTTGGTGGAAATTTTGCAGGAAGTGCCTAAGTATGAAAGTTATCTCAGAGATATTGTGTAAAATAAACGAAGACATACAGAGTTTGAAATAGATGCACTTATTGAAGAGTTCAGTGCTAGAGTTCAGAGTAAACTTCCTCCTAAGTTGAAGGATCCTGGAGTTTCACAATTCCTTTGTCTCTTGGAAAATAAGAAGTTTGTAGGGCCCTGTGTGATTTAGGGGCTAGTATAAATTTGATGCCATCCTCTTTTTTCAAGCAACTCGGATTGGGGGTGCTTAGACCTACTAAAATCACTTTACAGTTAGCAGATAGGTCACTAGTTGTGCCAGAAGGAATTATTGAGGATGTGTTAGTTCGAGTGGGAAAGTTTATTCTTCCTGCTGATTTTATTATTCTTGATTATGAGGTAGATGAGGAAGTACCCATTATTTTGGGGCGACAATTCTTAGTTACTGGTGGAGCGATTATTGATGTGAGGGGAGGGATTTTGAAGATGGGAGTTGACGATGAGGAAATCACATTTAATGTGTACAAGGCACTTAAGCTTCCTAAGCATTATGAGGACTTGTGCATAATTACTATGGTAGAGTTGAAAGGGATAGAACAGAGCCCTTATGTGAATTATAGTGATCCAGATGGGACAACTGAGTTAGAGGAGGCGGTGTTGCAAGCTGAGTGTGTAAAGGTGATTGAGAAAAGAGTCAGAGAAGAAAGAGGAGACCTTCTGAGAGCGTGCAAAAAGGCTAGAATTCATGGGAGAAAGAAGAAGAAAAAATGCCCAGCTTGAAAAGAGTAGCAGAGTCGTGTCACGACTATAAATAAGGCGCTTGTTGGGAGGGAAATCAGCCTATATTTTTTTTATGCATTTTTTATAGTGTCAAGCTTTGTGTTGTTTTTGTTTTGCAGAGTAGGGGAAGTATGAGTACCCGAAGTTAAAGCTGAGGAGCATGTTTGAGATTAGGTGTGGGGTCGTCTCGACACTTAATATTGAAGATCATGTTCGAGCTAGGCCTGAGAGGGCCTCGGGGAGTATTTCCCACCCTTGTTTTAATGTTTTTCTCTGTGATCATGCATCGAGGACCACACATAATATAAGTGTGGGGCGGGGAAACTACTTTCTAAAGTGTAATTGTTTAAAACTATTTTTTATTAGTTTTTCTTTTATAACTCGTAGTAGACATAGTCTAGGTTCTCAAAAAATGAAAATTAAGAAAAAGAAACTAGAAAAAGCTCGGATTTTTCCCGATGATGGATACTTTGGATAATTTTCTTGAGGGATAAAGTCCGATTAAAAACACCAAAAAGATTTTTTTTAGGATAGTTAAGTAGTATCCTTGGTTTTTCTTTGGGTGCCATTTCTTTTCCAAGGGTGTATCTCGAACCGGCTACTTTATTTTTTTTAGGAGTAAGATAAGAGAGAAAACTGAGGTGCTCTGAGGTACTTGTTGACATGATTAGTGTTGGTAAATTAAGTTATGGCATGCGCTATGTCTTCCTGAATATTTGATTTGAAGTGTAATGCCAAGTAAAGTAAGTAGCCTACTCTTTGACACATTTTTCTCAGTTGGTTGACTTGTATGCCACCTAGTGCATTGTTTCTTAAAAATTCTCAACTTGCTATGCTTGATTGACTTGTAAGTCGCACAGAACCGTCTTGAGTGAGTCAAGTGCAATGTGTGTGTGAGGATTTGTGATCTTATGTGGTATCATGTGTAGTCTAGAACTTGCCCTGTGTGTTAATCGAAATGAAATTGTTAAATTGTGCTAATCTAGGAGATGACGTAGGCGTTTATTTCTTGATCATAGATGTGCTTGTCACATAAAAATAAAATTTTCTATTGCTAGCCCCTTTGAGACTATAGACCTTTCTTTTGGCACCCACATTACAAGCCATACCCCCTATTTTTTTCTTAATGTGAGATTGTTGAACCTTTACCTCCTAAGGCACTTAGTCGCTAAAAGAAGTAAAGTGAGAGATTTGGGGAGTAGCTTTTGAGTGGAACCATGGAAGGGCCCTTTGGTGCACTAAAGCTGAAATCAAAAGTCACTAGCCGATGAACTTTAATGTGTGTAGTGTGTGTAGAACAAAGAGAAAAAATGATAGTCAAAGCATGTAGAAAAAAAACACACCTCCAAATCTTACTAATTTGTGCTAGTGAGAGTATAAAGGTGCTTAATTAGAAAGAGTGCTATGTTATATATGGTGTATGACAAATGAATGGGTTGAAAGAAAATGTGCTTGATTTGTGAGCGTAGTGTATTAATGTGCTTAGGAGGGTAAGTCATTATTCTTAAATGTATCCTACATATCCTTTAGTCTACATTACAACCTTAAAGTCCTAATTTATCCTAGATTTGGCTAGCTAAGATTAGTAAAGATGTACACTACGGGCAAGCTTATGGTACGATCATGGGAAGCACATGAATTCTTTGTGAGGGTGAGTGAATGTTGTTCAATTGTGTGATGTCCTTAATTTATGCTCAATGACATATTTGAATGTATGAACTACTTTTATATTCACTCTTTTGTTTGTGGTAAGGGAACTTGGTCTTATGACGGATTGGTGATGTTGTACAGTTTCTTTTGTTGGGTGAATGTGCGAGTTGAGGATGTTTAGTGATAACGAGTCATCTCTTGAGGTAAGTGGTTGTGGAGAGGTTGCTTGAGTTGGTTGAATAGCATTGTGTATATTTGGGCTAGTTTAGAAATGGGAAGAATGTGAAATTCGTGTGTTCATGCTTAATTGCCGATAGCGATCATAGTCCAAAAATAAGGTGTTTGATTGAATTAATGGTGAAGTGCTCCTTCATAGTGATAGGTATGTTTTGGGGTGTTAATATAGTTCAATTGCTCGAGGACGAGCAAGAGTCTAAGTGTGGGGTGTTGATATTCGGCTTAAAGTATGCATATGTTTATGTATATTGCATCGCATTATGCTCATGGCTCGTAGATTTTGAATTTATAATATAATGATTTGTGCTAATTTGTGGTATTTATATGTGTTAGATATATTCGGATGAAAGTTGGACAAAAATATGAGCAAAGGAAGTTGATTTAGGACCAAAATACAAAAGAAGGGCTTCGCTCGTTCACTCTCGCGTGCACACAAGAGAGTGAACAAGCTTTTGAGGAAAATCTTGAAAAAAATAGAGAAGTATAGCAAAAAGGCATGGAAGTGCACGAGAAACCTAGAAGAAAAAGAAAAGGAGAAGAACTTTGCTCGTTCAGTCTCGCATGCGCACGAGAGAATGAACGAGCTAACCTAAAAAGGTTGTTTCGAAGTGGGCTTGTATTATTTTACCGCATGCTAACCCTATCCCATATAAATAGTCTTTAAACTCACTCTTAGAGAGGGACGCCACTTTTTGGAGAGGCAATATGCATGAGAAACATCCGTGAGAGAAGAGATCTTACTTTTCTTCATCTTTTTCTTAGTATTTTCAATTATCCAACACTTATGAATTTGTTTGATTTTATCATGAGTGACTAAAACCCATAGTTTTGGGGTTGCGATTTATCCATGAATATTGTTGTGATGACCCAAAAGATCATCTTATAAATTAAGACTCTGTTCCGACTCATTAACCTTAAAAAGAATAATTGTATTTACCTCGATTTACGTGCGCAGTCCAGGCGTGAAACTGGAAAGTTTCTATGTGAAAATATGAAAAATAATGATTTTTGGAATTTAAAATTTGGCTTTAGTTGACATGGTTCAACGGTTTTAGTGAACGGACCCAGATTTGTGTTCCATTGATTCTGAGAGGTTCGCAGTAAAATATAGGACTTGGGCGTATGCCCGGAATTGGATTCCAAGGACCCTAGCCTTAAAAATCAATTTTTGAACGTAATTGTTTTGATGAATTTTTAAGGAAATAAATAAATGAACTAATGTTTAAACTCATTGGTATCAGACCCGTATTTTGGTTCCAGAGCCCGGTACAGGTTTGTTATGATATTTAAGTCCTATCTGTGAAA